>JBBYHO010026930.1:0-37570 GCA_038382025.1 Adansonia gregorii
ATGTATCGATACTAGGCTATACCAAGATCAAAACATGCATTTTATAAGGAAATGTATCGATACAATGATCATTGTATCGATACAATGTTCATTGTATCGATACCATCAGGATTTTTAGACCAAATGTATCGATACATGCAGGCCATTTTCATGATCTGGCCAATTTTAACTCATCCACCATTGATCCAAAACTCGATTTTAGCTCTTTTTTTGCATCAGGAAAGATTAAAACACATATCTTATTATGAATTTAGACTTTTGGATTAATCAAAACATTTTTTTGAAGTCTAAATTGGATCAAAAGGGGTCAATGTCATATGATCACCTTTTTCTCCCTAGTTATTAGCCAATATCACCATCAGTCACCTATTTGGCGGAAAATCATTTTAGCAATTAAACTAGCCACCCTATGCCATCACATTGGTATCAAGTTGCTCCTTACAGCCACCCTATAGCCACTATGCTGACATCACCTTGTCCTTCTTGAGAAATGGCTAAAAACACCTCCAATTTGGCTCTAAAAGGTTTGTATAAATGGACTACTTCTATCTCAACAAATAAAGGTTAGATTCTAGCTTCTAAAAACATATTCACACATAAAAAAAAAAACAAATCCTATAGCACTTTACTCACCACCCAAAAATAGCACCAAAACACTTATTTCCAACCATTACATATTTTGAAAATCACCCTCATCCATACCAAAAGCAAAACCTTATTATTTTTTTTCTTGCTTATTAACAAGGAAAAGAAAAAAATTCAAGCCTTTTCTATTACTTCAATTATTTGGCCAAAAAATGAAGTTTTATTAGTATAACCTCTCACCTATCACCTTCATTTTTTTAGTTTTTCAGTATCTTCATCATTTTAGTGAGCTCTCCATGTTTTCATCACCCTCTTAGGATTATCATGCTTTTTTGTGGCTTTGGTTGTGGTAGTTTAGGATTTGGATGCTTTAATGCTCTTTTGATGTGCCAAAATGCCTCATTTCATCCTCATTAGTTTGATATCTCTTGCTAATGCATTTCATGCCATATTCATGCATCTTTCTATCCTTAATCCATGTATGAATCATTAGCCCAACACATTTCAAGCACATTTACACATTAACTTGCAGAAATCATTGTCATTTTTAGCATCCGTAACATTTTCTTGTCACAATGCATAACACTTTCTTTGTCTAAATCATTGGTAAAGTTAGCATCCCCATTCATGCTATGCGTCATCCCCTTGTATGTTTGTTGTATTTTCTTTATTAAAATACATGATTAATGCCTATCAAAATTGATTTTCAAAACCTCTCAAGCCAAGCATGTTAACCTCAACCAATAAGGATTAGGATGGACTTAGCATTTTCCTCAAAGTTAGCAAAATGTCTTAGGGAAAATTAAGTTTTCTAGATCTGGAATCTTGGTTAAATGAGCTTATATCTTTTGATTTTCCAACAAAAATGGCTTTGCACCCATTCTCGAAATGTTTGTGCCTTGTTTTTGAGTCAAAACCTTGAGTAGTATGATTAACGTGCTGTTTCATTATCCCAAACTACTCTAGGGCTGTGCAAATGAGTTCCTAATGCTCATGCCACTCTTTCCCTTCAGTCAAAGATGTTCGAACATCAACGACTCGAGTTTGGACCTGTAGACAAAAAAAATAAGAGATATCCCTTACTTTGCTTTGTCCTCTACTCGCAGCACAACTGTTACAAATTGAAAAATCACTTTAAAATCCTAAACGATTTTTCATGAATTTTTTGATATTTTTCTATCAAAGCAAGTCAAATTATCTTCAAAACAATGTCTTATTAACCCCCGGATCATTCCGGATGAGAGAGTTATGATTTTTTCAAGTCTAAACTATTTGGAACCTCTAGAATCTGAACATGTATTCTGGTTAGGTCGTTCAGACCCACTAAATGGTTTTTCCAAATTTTTCAAACATTTTTTGTAAAAGATTCATGAAATTCCCTTTACAGTAAGGTATTGCTTGTAATTTTTTGATACCAAATAAGTCTGAGGTGATTTTTCAAATCTTGACACACCTTGTCCCTCATATGCTCTGCCAGCAGCTCAATCAGTCCAAACTTCAGAATTTATTCCCCCAGAAAATGACTTTTTGGGATAGAAGGAATATTTTTAAATTGACCCTTGTCAAGTTAGATTTCTAACGGTATCTTGTCCACCCTCTAAATCTTTTGAACCAATTTAGAATAAAGTCGAGAAGCAGGACAGCATGATGTTGTCCCCTATTTTTAGTTATGGTCAAAATTGAGTTGTCTTCCTGAATTTCATCTCAAGACATTCGAATGTTTTCGTATCACTCCGATTAGAAATTGAGAACATGCTTTGACCACCCATTGGTTTGTATCAAGGCACAAACATATTTTACATCTTTACCATCCTCATTCTCAATAATTTCTTTGCCAAAAGTTGTCGAAACACTCACACATTTCCTAAATCATAAGGATTTGTCAACATAATATTTCTAACTTGACTTCATTAAAGAGTGTTAGGTATGTCACTTTTGAGGATACTCTAATCCTGATCTTTCAAGGGGACACTCCAACCCCATTTTTCAAAATGGTTAAGATTAAAAGAATCCCCCTTTATCAAAATTATTTGTCATTCATGAGGATACTCCAACCCCACTTTTACGAAAGGGTACTCCCAACCTTGTCTTTCAACTACAATTGATTTTTTCTCTTTTGTGGACTTCTATGAATATGTCAAAAAAACTTTATTTAATCAAGAAACCCAGATGCATCTTGAAAATTATTGATTCGGTTAGTCCTAGATAATCAATGCCAATAGCGAGATAAATTCCAATAGTCACCCATTTTCTTTATCATTGCAATGAATGACCTATGTTATGTTATTTCATTTATTGCCTTACTAACATGATTTCTTTATGATGATTACTTGCATTCATGTTTTCAAAATGTTTCCAAATAAAATTAAAGGTAATGTTCCATGTGGGTATCTCTCTAGTGCCCTGAGTGGAACATTCCATTTTTAAAGTAAAATCTAGAGGTTATTTTTATCAAAAATCTCTATATCCCCATTTTTGTGGGGTGTATGTGAGATTAAATCTTTTCATCAAAACCTGGATTTATATTTTTGTAAGATTCATGCATTAAAAGAGGGTTATATCGAAACAATGACAAGTTAAGATTGAAAGAATTAAAATCAAGATATGGCATTGCTAGTAAGGTACTGATTACAGTTATCGTGAAGAGGTTTGTACCTAATCATGTGTAACCAACTTCTGAACCTAAACGATGAATCTTTGTATTACGTAGACCATGGGATCAACATTTTGAGTTTCGTAACTCAAAACATAGGTTTAAATAGGCATCCGATCATGCCTAACCCAAAATGATTGATGGTGACTCTAAGCGTTGACTGTTTCATGATGGTTATCTGAGACCAATAAGATGAGCGATTCATCTTATAGTTCCCTTCACTGCACCACAAATCAAGAATCCATAAATTCTCATTCTCATCACATCATGAAAGAAGAGTCTTGGTAAAGAAGACATTTCCAAGTTAGGAAAATATTTTAAGTCATGTGCACCCATAGATCCGTGAGGATCCGCCCTGGGGTATGTTACGATAGCTTGGCTACTTCACTAGGGATATGTCTAGAGAGTTAGGCAAACAACTAGCCGTGTCTTGCTAGGTTCTGGGTTCATTCGATCTTCAGTCATTATTTAATTATGACCATTTTCTTGTTTTGTCAACTAATCTTTTATTTGGCATGATTGTCAGGGTTGTCTTATTTTCGAATAACATTAGTTTAATAAAAATGGTAATACAGAAGTAAACAAAAAGGTTTGGTTGTTTCCCGATCACACACCGCACACTTGCTATGCATTAGTGTCCTGCCAAACTCCATCGCGTGGTTACAACCCAGTCATTAGGATAAAGAGAGCTATCCACCTTCGTGAGCAACCCTCTATATAGGCATGGCAATAACTTTCCGAATGTAAATTGCCTATGTCTATCATGAGTAACCCTCTGCATTTTCATAGGGAAATATATCCAACGGATCAAACTCTTTCTGCCAAACCCATGATGGGTCTAGGATTAGGGTCCCTTGACTATCCTTATCGAATAGAGGAGCAATTCAAATACCTATTTAGGCATCAACTTAAACCTCATATATTGAGCCTCATGAGCTAAACCATGTCAAATTATATTGAAACGCTGCTAGAATACCCAAAGAATAGGGTCACTTGAGGAAATATTCCTAACCTTTACTCTTAATTACCATAATTATGTAGGTGACAATGAGTATAAGATTATCACCCGCATCTATATTTTTAGCATTTATCAAGGCATGTCGTCGTGCTACCCAAATGATGACTAACGTTTGTAGTGTCCTGCCAAACTCCATCGCGTGGTTACAACCCAGTCATTAGGATAAAGAGAGCTATCCACCTTCGTGAGCAACCCTCTATATAGGCATGGCAATAACTTTCCGAATGTAAATTGCCTATGTCTATCATGAGTAACCCTCTGCATTTTCATAGGGAAATATATCCAACGGATCAAACTCTTTCTGCCAAACCCATGATGGGTCTAGGATTAGGGTCCCTTGACTATCCTTATCGAATAGAGGAGCAATTCAAATACCTATTTAGGCATCAACTTAAACCTCATATATTGAGCCTCATGAGCTAAACCATGTCAAATTATATTGAAACGCTGCTAGAATACCCAAAGAATAGGGTCACTTGAGGAAATATTCCTAACCTTTACTCTTAATTACCATAATTATGTAGGTGACAATGAGTATAAGATTATCACCCGCATCTATATTTTTAGCATTTATCAAGGCATGTCGTCGTGCTACCCAAATGATGACTAACGTTTGTAAATAAGTGACGGTGAACAAAAAAAAACTATCCTTCACAATGTGTATATTGTAAGCCGCTATGCTATTTGAGTCATGGCTTAACGCGTATCTGCACCAGTGGTGATAAATGAATATTACTATTGGTTGATTATTTTTCTCTAAAAATAAGTTATTGCATCACCTCATGAAGGGCAGATTGCATCCTAGCATGTTAACACGTTGCCCATATCTTGTCTCACCACTTTAGTTGAGACATGTTATGAATATTTTTTGTCTCACCACTTTAGTTGAGACATGTTATGAATATTTTTCTCTGATGTTCTCAAATTCTTTAATTTTTTACATTTGTCTCTTTTACAATTCACTAACTTATTTCCCTTTGTTTTTGTTCTGGTGCATGCATCATCTCATTATAACTATCATGACTGTCATCATTTTGAAACAATTTTTCTGGTTTAGTGTTCAACAAAGGGACTTGTTTGTGGCTCTATAAAAGATGTTATCGATAAAGCTGTTCTAAGAGTCAATTATCTCTAATCCATATGCATATGCATATGCATATGCATATTTACTTTTACCTTTTTAAACTTGCATCCATCATTCATTATCTTAACTAATCATTGCATCATAACCACTCATCAATATATACATTTTTAAGTAGAAGTCTAATACAAGAATTGGGCCATAAAAGTGCAAGGGACTCTGAGGTTAATCAAGAAAAATGAAACCTAACATCCTGCATCACTACAACACACGATGCTGTAAATAAATCATGGAGAGTGATCATGAAGCTCATGCTGGACAACTTGAGCTAGTGGTTAAGGAATCACAAGACCAAATACTCCGTCAGCAAAATGAAATGCAAACTCAGATGGCGAGACTTATAGAACTAATGACAGCCTCTATGAAAGAAATAAGGCAAGCCAGCATTACTAAAACAAGGAATGATCCTTCCAACACTGAAAGTCACTCTGCCAATAATCCAGAACTTGCCCAAGGGGAAACTAGACAAGAACAATGGCCTGCTCCTCTACTCACTGCTCAAGCTTCATAGGTCATCTACTTGAATCCCATTGCGGTAGGTCAATTCATTCTCGGTACTCAAAGGGTCAACGCAGGAGTTTCACCGACAGATCTGATAGCCCTTGACCATAAGGAACCAGAGAAAATAAAAGGTCAAAAGTTCACTATGACTACGAAAGAAGTAAGCAAATTCTAGCTACTGGAAAAATGCCTCCAAGCTATCGAGGGGACTGACAAGTTTGGAACTCTTGATACTCAATCGTTGTCTTTGGTGTCTAACCTTGTCATTCCCTTGAAGTTTAAAGTCACAGAGTTTGAAAAGTTTAATGGAACCACTGATCCTTTAGTCTATGTCTAAATGTACTTTTGAAAGATGGCTGGGTCTGAGAAAGATAAAAAGCTCCATATCCATTGCTTTTAGCATAACCTCACTGGGGTAGCAGCTCGGTGGTATATCGAGCTAGACACTATCAAAATCCAATCATGGGCCGACTTGGCTAAGACCTTTGTAAATCAATACCAAAACATGTTAGATTGGGCTCTAGATCGACTTTTCCTAACGAATTTTGAGAAGAAATCTACTAAAAGTTTCAAACAGTACACCCAAAGATGGAGAGAAGAGGCAGCCTTAGTCCAGCCTCCTCTTACAGGAAAAGAGATGATAGTCACTTTCATTCATACCCTATGTGCTCCTTATTACGAGAAGCTTATAGGAAATGCCACCAAGAAATTAGCAGATCTTGTCCTCTCTAGAGAAATGATTGACACAGCCATTAAGAGTGGTCGAATATCTACTGGGGAAATAGTTAGATTGAATAAAAAGCCCATGGCCGGTAAGAAAAAGGAAAATGAGGCCAATGCCATAAATTATGTTGGCTCGTTTCAGCCAAGATAGCATCAAGCACCAAACCCTCACTGCTCAAGAACACCACATTCTTACCCCGTCACAATATCCCCTCAGCCAATCTATGCCACAACTTATAACCCATCATTTGCAATCCCATCAAACCCACCACAAAGCTACCTTTCGTAAGTCTACCAAAATACCAATCGAATAACTAATAATGCACCTGGTAATCAAAGTGCGAATCAACCAAGACAATATTTTGATCCTATCCCTATGACCTATAAGGAGCTTTATCGAACCTTGCTCCCAAATCATTTAATGGCTCTGATCTATGTCCCCCAAAAGATGCCACCATACTTGCCATGGTATAACTCTAACACCTATTGTGAATACCAAGTTGGGGCAGTGGGGCATGACATTGAGAATTGCATGTATTTGAAACAAAATGTGCAAAATCTAATCAACGCAAAAGTTTTACAGTTTGGGATAAACCAGAGACCAAATGTTGCTACTAATCTTTTTCCAAATTACATTAAGCCAACTGCAAACATGATCAATACCAAGCCATAGAATTTAGGTCCTCCCATCAAGACTTGATTTTGATAACGGGGTCATGACGGAAGCCCCTGCATTTTTCTTGTCCCTTTTAGGTAATGTCAAGAAATGAAAACCTATCGACTCTTGCCTAATGGTAGGTAGGTGTCATATGAAAGGGGCATCTTTATTGAACATTATCAATAAAATGACTTTTGCATATATCATTCCATATTTTATGCCTACATCACTTTTCAATCTCTTTGTCTCAATTATTTTTTTGCCTCCATTCTTATTTGAATCCTCGGATTGCATATATACTCTTTGCAATGCCTATTTCTTCACTCTTTTAGGTGTTCTAACGACAGTGACATAGATGTGTCTGATGGGTCTTTGAAGATCGATTTCAAATGATCAATCTGCATTAGTGAAGTTGATTTTGAAGAAGGTTTTGAAGAAAGCTCTATGCCACCAAGCCTCTTACAGTTCAAGATCTAGCATCATAATTCTATCTTTATTGCCCAAAGATGAATGAGGTAGTTGAGGTGGCTAACAAAAGCATCAAAAGAATAGTTGAAAAAATGACGAAGACTTACAAAGACTGGTATGAGATGCTATCCTTTGCACTTCATGCCTATTAGACCTCAGCTTGAACTTCCACGAGTGCTCCTTCATTCTCCCATGTCTATGGGATGAAAGCTATATTGCCCATCAAAATTGAGATCCCTTCTCTCAAAGTCTTGATGGAAACCAAACTTGGAAAGGGTGAATGGGTTAAGAACAGATACGACCACCTTGATCTCATCAAGGAAAAATGCGTCTGCCATGGTCAAAAGCATCAAAGACGCATTATTCAAGCCTATAACAAAAAGCTACACCCACGACAATTTTACCCAGGCAAATTGGTATTAAAGAAGATCCTCCTAATTCATAAAGATATACGGGGCAAGTGAACACTTAATTGGGAAACCATATGCCCTAAAACAAGTCTTCTCTGGAAGGGTCCTAATCTTGTCAAAAATGGATGATAATGTCTTGCCCAACCCAGTCAACTCAGATGCCGTCAGGAAATATTTCACATAAAAGGCAAAAAAGGCATCCTTTAAAAAGAAGGGAGAAAGAAAAAACAAAAAACCAAAAAAAAACAACAAAAATAAAAAAACAACAAAAACAAAATAAACAAAAAAAACAAAAAAGGGGAAGAATACAAAAAAGAGCCTAGATAAAAATTCGAAAAGGGAATCTGGGCAACCAATCTAACTACAGTTGAAAACCCGCAAGGGTGACTTAAGAAGATCAATTTTGATGGGGCATGAACTGAGAGTACCTATGGGATAATGCAAAGCAATCTTAGAGATCTTTCAAAGATCAGCTCATGCTAGGCATATTCATTATTCGAGAAGGATTCTAAAAAGCACATAAAGAATATCCATGTCATGATTATCATAGGCATCTTTCGCCCAAAAGATCATCTTTCTTACTACCCTATCAATTGCTTGTCAAATAGTATACCAAGGTGTATCTCTTTGTTATCATGAATAAATATTGCCTTGTTTCTTTAAACCTTTTACAATTCACATTGCACTTTTCATTTAGTTGATAATGTTTGATAATTAACTAAAATACGCATCAACATATATCTTGACATTACATCGAAAGGAAAAAAAGCATAGGGAACTTTGGTTATGCTCCAATCATCAAGATCATGCACTTTTTGCATCCAAAAACCCGCTCGGCATAACCATTCACTAAACCATTTTTCTCTTTCACAAGCCACATGTCAAGAAAAACCATTTTTGGTTAACCAAAAATTGACCCATGCATTCTATTAGAATCCTATCAGAGACATGAACCTAATCAGTCAAATATCTCCAAATTATTGACAATGCCTTCCATTTGTCAAGAAAATGATTGAGCCTCTTGAATCGAGAAATACAATAGCCCAAGTTCTTTAGATTAAATTTTTTGGTATACCTCTAATCAAGCCAGGATAACCTTAATCCCCAGCGGGATTAGGAAAATTTCCATCTATAGTCGCATCAAAGATATATTGCCATCCTTATAAGAGTTTGAATGGCACATAAGGAGAACTATGGCTATCTCCTGTATTAGACTTCACATTATACAATCATGATAGCATTCCACATCATGCATTCACATTACCATCATATATCATTTTTACAAATCACTTCAAGCCAGGTTCGCTAAACCTCTAAGGAGTTCTTGGTAAGAACTCTAGCTTCCCAAACCAAGTGTCGTTCAGGTAAGGTTCTTCTCTTCTCATCACATTATATCAAAAGTGCTAGTGGTAAAATTTGTTGTTTAGAAACTATCATCAAAAACTTTTGCCAAGAACATTCATCAAAAATTTTGTCGAGAATTTTATCAAGAACTAGTGCCAAAAAACCCTTTTTCAACAGGAAATTTTGTCATGAACTTCTATTAAGAAGAGCTTGTGTTAGAAGTTTTATTGAAAACTTAGTCATCACACCTTATAAAGCCCATAAGTCATGGCACCCTTTTTAAAGCCTACAAGTTAGTGGCACCTCTTGAAAGCCCACAAGTCAGTGGTACCCTTTTAAAGCCCATAAATCAGTGGCACCCCTTAAAAGCCAACAAGTTAGTGGCACCCTTTTAAAGCCCATAAGTTATTGGCATGCTTTTAAAGCCCCTAAGTTAGTGGCACCCTTTTAAAGCCCACAAATCATTAGAACCCCTTAAAAGCCCATAAGTTAGTGGCACCCTTTTAAAGCCCATAAATTAGTGGCACCCCTTAAAAGCACAAAAGTTAGTGCAGCCTTTTAAAGCCTTCATATCAATGGCACCTTTTTAAAGCCTATAAGTTAGTTTTTAACTCAGTGGCACCCTTTTAAAGCCCATAAGTTAGTGGCACCCTTTTAAAGCCCACAAGTCAGTGGTACTTTTTTAAGCCAACATGTTAGTGGCACCCTTTTCATAGTCTAAGTCAAAGCCCTCACGAGCTAGTGGCACCTAAGTCAAAGCCTGCATAAGTTGGTGGCACCCAAGTTTGAGTTAAAGCCCACTAGTTAGTGGCACCCAAGTTTGAGTCAAAGTCCATAACCTAGTGGCACCTAAGTTTAAGTCAAAGCTTGCTCAAGCTGGCAGAACCTACATCAAACCTTAGAAAACCTAATACCTTAATGTTCTAGGGAACATCAGCCTACCTCAAACAAAATAGTGTCTATTTGTCTTTGCCTTATTCCTGATTCTAAGCAACGGTCAAAGAAGGGCAACTGTAGACACCTTATTTTGTCTGGGCTAATTTTTAGCAATCTGGAGCATGGACATGAGAGGGGACGATGATCGCCGGATGACATTGTCACTCGACAAAAATGTATTCTGAGGAGGTCAAAAAGGCCTAAGGATCATATCAAAGGTAAATACAAAGATATGGCATCAAATGACATAGTTCATGGTATCTAGGGATAAAAAAATGAAAAAATTCATAATTTTACATGAATGTATCGATACATGGTTCTCACATTTTGATACAATGCTCTAACGATCCAAAAACTTGAAATGTCCCTATTTATATTGATACAACAAGTAGATGTATAGATACATAAGCCTCTGTATCGATATAGGACCTCATGTATCGATACTAGGCTACGCCGAAACCAAAACATACGTTTGTAAAGAAATGTATCTATACATATCAACATGTATTGATACAGTGGTTCATAGTATCGATACAATGGTTCATAGTATCGATAAAATGATCATTGTATCGATACAATGTTCATTGTATCGATACCATCATGGTTTTTTGATCAAATGTATCGGTACATTATGCAATGTATCGATACATGATGCAAGCCATTTTCAAAGTTTGGGCATTTTTTACTTATCCAACATTGATCCAAAACTCGATTTTAACTCATTTCTTTGCATCAAGAAAGATTAAAACATATATCATGTTATGAATTTAGACTTTTGGATTAATCAAAACATTTTTTTAAGTCTAAATTGGATCAAAAGAGGTCAATGTCATATGATCACCTTACTCCTCCTTAGCTGTTGGCCAATATCACCATCACCCACCCTATTTGCTAGAAAATCATTTCAGCATTTAAACCAGCCACCCTATGCCCATCACATTAGCAGTAAGTTGCTACCTACAGCCATCCTATAGCCACCATGCTAACATCACCTTGTCCCCCTTGAGAAATGGTTAAAAATACCTCCAATTTGGCTCTAGAAGGTTGGTACAAATGAACCATTTCTATCTTACCAAAAAAAGTTAGATTCTAGCTTTTTTCAGCTTTCAAAAACACATTCACACATAAACAAAAAAAAAATCTCGTAGCTGTTCACCACCACCCAAAAGTAGCCCCAAAACACTTATATCTAACTATTACACATTCTAAAAATCACCTTCATCCATACTAGAACCAAAACCTCATTATTTTTCTTTTTTTCTTGCTTATTAACAACGGGAAAGGGGAAAATTCATGCCTTCTCTACTGCTCCAATTATTTGGCCAAAAAGTGAAGTTTTATTGGTATAACTTCTCACCTTATCACTTTTATTTTTTGGTTTTCTAGCATCTTCATCATTTTAGTGAGCTCTCCATTTTTCCATCACCCTCTTAAGATTATCATCCATTTTTATGGCTTTTGGTTGTGGTAGTTTAGGATTTGGATGCTTTAATGCTTCTTCAATGTGCCAAAATGCCTTATTTCATCCTCATTAGTTGGATATCTTTTGCTCATGCATTTTATGCCATATCCATGCATCTCGTTATCCTCAATCCATGTATGAATCATTAGCCCAACACATTTCAAGCACGTTTACACATTAACTTGCATGAATCATTGTTATTTTTAGCATCTGTAACATTTTTTTGTCACTATGCATAATATTTTCTTTGTCTATATCATTGGCAAAGTTAGCACCCCCATTCATGCTATGTGCCATCCCTTTGTATGTTTGTTCTCTTTTCTTTATTAAAATGCATGTTTAATGGCAGTCAAAACTAATTTTCAAAACCCCTCAAGCCAAGCATATTAACCTCAATCAATGAGGATTAGGATCCACTTAGCATTTTCCTAAAAGTTAACAAAATATCTTGGGGAAAATAAAGTTTTCTAGATCTAGAATCTTGGTTAAACGAGCTTAAATCTTCTGATTTTCCAACAAAAATGGCTTTCCACCCATTCTCGAAATGTTCGTGCCTTGTTTTTTAGTAAAAACCTTGAGTGGTATGATTAACGAGCTATTTCATTATCCCAAACTACTCCATGGCTATGCAAATGAGTTCCTGATGCTCATGCGACTCTTTCCCTTCCGTTATAGACATTCGTATGTTAATGACTTAAGTTTGGACCCATAGACAAAAAAAAAAGAGATATCCCCGCTTTGCTTTATCCGTTATTGGCAGTACAACTATTGCAAATTGAAAAATCACTTTAAAATCCTAAATGATTTTTCATGAATTTATTTAATATTTTTTTATGAAAGCATGTCGAATTAGCTTCAAAATGATGCCTTATTCACCCTCGGATCATTCCAGATGAGAGAGTTATGATTTTTTCAAGTCTAAACTATTTGGAACCTCTGGAATCCTAACATGTATTCTGGTTAGGTCGTTTAGACCCAGTAAATGATTTTTCCAAAATTTTCAAACATTTTTCCTAAAAGATTCATGAAATTCCCTTTTCAGAATGATATTTCTTGCAATTTGTCAATACCAAATGAGTCCGAGGTGATTTTTTAGATCTTGACACACCTTATCCTCTATATGCTCTGCCAGCAGCTTAATTAATCTAAACTTGAAAATTTACTCCTATAGAAAATGACTTTTTGGGATACAGGGAATATTTTTAGATTGGCCCTTTTCGAGTTACCTTTCTAACAGTATCTTGTCCACCCTATCAATCCTTCAAACTAATTTAGAATAAATTTGGGAAGCAGGACAGCACGATGTTGTCCCCTATTTTTAGTTATGGTCAAAATTGAGTTATCTTCCTAAATTTCATCTTGAGACATTCGAATGTCTCCGTATCACCCCGATCAGAAATCAAGAACATGCTTTGACCTCCTATTGGTTCGTATCAAGGCAAAAACACATTTTACATCTTTACCATCCTCATTCACAATAATTTCTTTGCCAAAAGTTGTCAAAACACTCACACATTTCCTAAATCACAAGGTTTTGTCAACCTAATCTTTCTAACTCGACTTCATTAAAGAGTGTCAAATATGTCATTTTTGGGGATACTCTAACCTTGACCTTCTGAGGGGATACTCCAACCCTGCTATTCAAAATTGTAAAGATTAAAAAAATCTCCCTTTATCAAAATTATTTATCATTCACAGGGATACTCCAACCCCACCTTTTCGAAGGGATACTCCCAACCGTGTCTTTCAACTACAATTTTTTTCTCTTTCGCAGACTTTTATGAATATGTCAAACAGAACTTGTTTAATCAAGAAATCTAGATGCATCTTAAAAATTGTCAATTCGGTTATTCCTAGATAATTGATGCCAATAGCGAGATAAATTCCAATAGTCCACTCATTTTTTTATCATTGCATTGAATGATCCATGTTATGTTATTTCATTTATTGCTTTACTAACATGATTTCTTTGTGGTGATTATTTGCATTCATGTTTTCAAAATGTTTCCAAATAAAATTAAAGGTAATGTTTCACGTGGGTGTCTCTCCAATGCCCTAAGTGGAATATTCCATTTTTAAAGTAAAATCTAGAGGTTATTTTTATAAAAAATCTCTATATCCCCATCTCTCCAGGGCATATGTGAGATTAAATCTTTCCATCAATACCTGGATTTACTTTTCTATAAGACTCATCCATTAAAAGAAGGTTACATTGAAATAATGACAAGTTAAGATCGAAAGAATCAAAACTGAGATAAGACATAGCCAGTAAGGTACCAATTTAGGGCATTGCGAAGAGGTTCGTACCTCATCTTGCGCAACCAACTCCTGAACCCAAACGATGAATCTTGGTATTACGCAGACCATGGGATTAATGTTTTGAGTTTCGTAACTTAAAGCATAGGTTTCAATAGGCATCTGATCATGCCTAGTCTAAAATGATTGGTGGCGACTCCAAGCTTTAGCCATGTCGTGATGGTCATCTGAGACTAATAAGATGAGTGATTTGTCTTATGGTCCCCTTCACTGTACCATAAATTGAGAATTCATACATTCTCATTCTCATCACATCGTGAAAGAAAAGTCTCAGTCAAGAACACATTTTCAAGTCAGGAAAATATTTTAAGTTGTACGCACCCATAAATCTGCGAATATCCACCCCAGGGTATGTTTCGACATCTATCAAATGAGATAGACATGGATTCTTTAATAATTTCCTTTCCATCTGTTATTTTGTACCATAAACCCATCTTTCCTCTTTACTATGCACAATATTATTGCATTAGCTTTATTAGAAATGCATTTCCTCTACCATTGTCCTTAGAATAAAAGTTTATCCGTTAAAAGAGGCAAACATGGATTCTTATAACAATATTGTTTCCTTTTGTTATTAGGGACCATACGCACATTCTCTTCACTGGGATACACAATATCCCTATTTTATTTTTGCAGGAAAAGCTTTTTTGCACCATTTTCCTTTGAATCAAAGTTTATCTGTAAAAAAAGACAAACATAGATTCTCATAATGTATCTATTCCTTTTTTTATTGGGCGCCATAAAAATAATCTCCTCATTGGGATACACAATATTTGTTCTTTGGTTTCATGAGGAAAGCTTTTTTTTCCAACATTTTCCTTAGAGTCAAAGTTCATCCATCAAATGAGAAAAATATGGATTCTTGTAATAATCCCCTTTCCTTTTAGTATTAGGTACCATAAACACGTTCTTTTCCTTGAGATACACAATTTTCGTGCTTTATTTTTGCAAGAAAGGCTTATTTTTAACCATTTTCCTTAAAATCATTGTTCATTTGTCAAAAGAAGCAAATACAGATTGTTGTAATAATCTCTGTTCCTTTTGTTATTTGGTGCCATGAAAATGTTCTCCTTATTGGGATATAAAATGTTCATCTATTAGTTTCCTAAGGAAAGATTTTCTCCCACCTATTTCCTTAGAATTAAACTTTACAAATCAAAAGAAATAAACATGGATTGTTGTAACAATATCTTTTCCTTTTGTTATTGGTCACCATAAAAATGATTTCCTTATTGGGAAACAAAATACTCGTGCTTTCATTTCATAAGAAAAGTTTTTGTCCACCATTTTCCAGATAATCAAAGTTCGTCTATTAAATGAGACAAACATTGATTATTGGTTTCCATGAGCACATTCTCCTCATTGGGCTAAACAATATTTACACTTTGGTTTTGGAAGAAAAGCTTTTCTTCGTTATTTTCCTTAGAATCAAAGTTCATTTCTCAAATGAGTCAAACATGGATTCTTGTAATAATCTTCTTTCCTTTTATTATTAGGTGCCATAAACACATTATCCTCTGTGGGATACACGATATTAGTGCTTGGATTTTGCAAGAAAATCTTTTTTTCCACTGTTTTCCTTAGAATCAAAGTTTGTCCATCAAAAGAGACAAAATGGATTCTTGTAATAATCTCTTTGCCTTTTGTTATTGGGCACCATAACATTTTCTTCTCATTGAGATACACCATATTCATCCTTTGGTTTTGCAAGAGAAGCTTTTTTTTCACCTTTCCTTTGAATCAAAGTTCATCCATCAGATGAGATACACATGGATTCTTGTAATAATCTCTTTTTCTTTTGTTATTAGGTGCCATAATCAGGTTTTCCTTATTAGGATATTAAATATTCGTGCATTGGTTTCGTAGCACAAGCTTTTTTTCCACTATTTTTCTTAAAATCAAAGTTCCTACGTCAAAAGAGACATACATGGATTCCTTTAACAATATCCTTTCCTTTTGTTACTAGGCACCATAAACAAGTTCACCTTATTAGGATACATAGTATTTTCACTTTAGTTTTGCAAGAAAAGCTTTCTTCCACCATTTTCCTTAGAATCAAAGTTCATCCATCAAAAGAAACAAGCATGCATTCTTGGAATAATCTCTTTTCCTTTTCTTATTGGGCACCATAAGCACTCTTTCTTTATCAGGACATAATTTATGCTTTGATTTTGCATGAAAAGTTTTTTTTCCATCATTTTTCCTAGAATGGGAGTTCATCTGACGGAAGAGACAAAATCAAATTCTTGTAATAATCTTTTTTCCTTTTGTTATTGGGCATAATAAACACATTCTCCACATTAGGTACATAATATTTGTGCTTTGGTTTCACAACTAATGCTTTTTTTTCCATATTTTTGTTTGGACCAAAGGTTGTCTGTAAAAAGAGATAAACACGGATTCCTACAGTAATGTCTTTTGCTCATTATTAACTCCATAAACACGTTCTCCTCACTTGGAGATACAATATTTATGCTTTGATTTACAAGAAATGCTTTTTTTCCATCATTTTCTTTAGTTTGTTAAAAGACACAAACATCGATTCTTGTAATAATCTTTTTTCCTTTTCTTATCGGGCACCATAAATACGTTCTTCGAATTAGGATGCATAATATTCATGTTTTGGTTTCATACGAAAAGTTTTGTACACCATTTTTTCCTTAAATCAAAGTTTGTCCGTCAAAACAAGCAAACATGTAGTCTTGTAATAATCTCATTTCCTTTTGATGCCATGCACTATAGATAAGTTCTCTTAATTGAGATACATAATATTCGTATATCAATTTTGTAAGAAAAGCTTTTTTCCACCATTTTCCTTAAAAACTATGTTCATCTGTCAAATAAGACAAACTTGAATTCTTGTGATAATCTCTTTTCTTTTTTGAGGTGCACAATTTTCAATAGTTGGGTTTGGAAGAAAAGCTTTTTTCCACCATTATACTTAAAATCAATGTTTGTCCATTAAATGAGACAAATAAGGATATAATCTCTCTTTTTTTTATTCTTTGGCACCACAAAGATGTTCTCCTCATTGGGATACATAATATTTATGCTTTAGTTTCACAAAAAATGCTTTTTTCCACCATTTTTCGCAGAATCAAAGTTAGTCCATCAAAAGGGACAAATTTGAATTCTTGAAATAATCTCTTTTCCTTTTGTTATTGGACACTATAAACATGTTCCCCTCATTAGGATACATAAAAGCAAGAAAGGCTTTTTTTTCACCATTTTCGTTAGAATCAAAGTTTGTTTATGAAAGTTAGCAAACATGCGGTCCTGCAATAATCTCCTTTCCTTTCATTATTGTGCACTATTAACACATTCTCTTTATTAAGATACACAATATTCATGCATTCATTTCATAAGAAAAGCTTTTTTCCACCATTTTCCTTAGAATATAAGTTCGTCCGTCAAAGGAGACAAACTTAGATTCTTGTAGTAATGTCTTTTCTTTTGTTATTAGGCACTACAAACACATTTTCTTCTTTGGGGTACACAATTTTTGTGAGTGGGTTTTGTAAGAAAAGCTTTCTTTCCACCGTTTTCCTTGGAATCAAAGTTCTTTCATCAAGAAAGAAAAACATGGATTCCTATAGTAATATCCTTTCCTTTTGTCATTGGATACCAAAAACACATTCCCCTTACTAGGATGCATAATATTTGCACTTTGGCTTTAGAGGAAAAGCTCTTTTCTACCATTTTACTTAAAAAAGTTTATCTGTGAAATGAGAAAAACATGGAATCTAGCAATAATCTCTTTTCCTTTAGTTATTGGGCACCATAAACATGTTCTCCTCATTAGGATACACAATATTCATGCTTTGCACTCACAGAAAAAGCTTTTTCTAAACCATAGAGTCAAAGTTCATCCGTTAAAAAAGAAAGCATGGATTGTAGTAATAATCTTCTTTCATTTAGTTTTCTTGGCACCATAAGCATATTTTGTCCTTTGGTTTTGAAAGAAAGCTTTTTTCCAAAAGTTCATCTGTCAAAAGAGACAAGCATTGGTTTTAGTAATGATTACATGTTCTCTTCACTATAATACACAATACTCGTGCTTTGGTTTCACAAGAAAAACTTTTTCCATTATTTTTCCTTCTAATCAAAGTTTATCTATAAAGTGAGACAGACATCAATTCTTATAATAATCTCTTTTCCTTTTGTCATTAGGCACTATAAACAAGTTCTCCCCATTAGGATACACAATATTTATGCTTTTGTTTCACAAGACAAGCATTTTTCTCACCATTTTCCATAGAATCAAAGTTTATTTGTCAAATGAGGCAAATATGGATTCTTGTAATAATCTCTTTTTCTTTTGTTATTGTGCACCATAAACATGTTCTCCTCATGGTAGACACAATATTCGTACTTTGGTTTTGTAAGAAAAAGTTTTTTCCCACCATTTTCCTTAAAAATAAATTCATTCGTCAAACAAGACAAATATGGATTCTTGTAATAATCTCATTTCCTTTTGTTATTAGGCATCATAAACTCGTTTTCGTCATTGGGATACACAATATTTGTGCCTTTCTTTCACAGGAAAAGATTTTTTTCATAATTTTCCTTCGACTCAAAGTTTTCCATGAACAGTGATAAAGAAGGATTCTTGTAATAATTTTCTTTCCTTTGGTTATTGGGCGCCATAAACATATTCTCTTTATTAGGGATACATAGTATTAGTGCCTTGGTTTCACAATAAAAGCTCTTCTTCCACCATTTTCCTTCGAATCCAAGTTTATCCATTAAAAGAGACAAATATGGATTCTTGTAATAATCTCCTTTCCTTTTGTTTTTGGACACCATAAATACATTCTCCTCATTGGGATACACAACATTCATCCTTTGGTTTCATTGGAAAAGATTTTTTTCCACTAGTTTCCTTAGGATAAATGTTTGTCTCTCAAATGAGATGAACATGGAATCTTATAATAATCTCCATTGCTTTTAGTATTGGGCACCATAAACTCATTCTTCTCCTTGGGATAGAAAATTTTTGTGCTTTGGCTTTGCAAGACAAGCTTAGTTTCCACCATTTCCTTACAATTAAAGTTTGTCTGTTAAAAGGAACAAACATCGATTCATGTAAAAATCTCCTCTCCTTGTTATCAGGTTCAATAAACATATTCTCTTCATTGGGGTACACAATATTTGTTTGTTGGTTTCTTAATATCTTTGGAATCAAAGTGTGGTTGTCAAAAGAGGCAAACATGGATTCATTTAACAATAACCTTTCCTTTTCTTTCCAGGTACCTTGAAAACGTTCTTCTCATTATGATACACAATATCTATGCTTTGGTTTTGCAAGAAATGCTTTTATTTCAACAGTTTTCCTTAGAAACAAAGTTCGTTCATCAAAAGAGACAAAGAAGGATTCTTAAAATAATATCCCTTCTTTTTTTTATTGGGCCCAACAAACATATTCTCTTTATTGGGAAGCAAAAATATTCGTGCTTTAGTTTTGCACAAAAAGCTTTTTTCCACCATTTTTTTATAGAATAAAAGTTTGTCCATCAAAAGAGACAAACTTAGATTCTTATAATATCTATTTTCTATTTGTTATTGGGCACCATAAACATATTCCCCTCAGTAGGGTACACAATATTCGTGCTTTGGTTTCACAAGTAAAGTTTCTTTTTCATAATTTTCTTTAGAATCAAGGGTCATCTATCAAAAGAGACAAATTTTGATTCCTATAATAATATCTTTCCTTTTGTTATTAGGCTCTACAAATATGTTCTCCTAACAATATTTGTGCTTTGGTTTCACAAGAAATGTTTTTCTCCACCATTTTCCTTAGAATTAAGGTTACTTCATCAAAAGAAATAAGCATGTATTCTTGTAATAATCTCCTTTCCTTATGGTATTGGGTACCATGAACATGTTCTCCTCATTAGGACACAGAATATTTATGCTTTGGTTTCACAAGAGAAGTTTTTTTTCCACTTTTTTCCTTAGAATCAAAGTTTGTCTGTCAAAATAGATAAACATGCAATCCTACAACAATCTCCTTTCCTTTTGTTATTGTGCACTATAGGCATGTTCTCGTCATTGAAATACACAATAGTGGTGTGTTGGTTTCACAAGAGAAGTTTTTTTTCTACCATTTTTCTTAGAATCTAAGTTTGCTCATTAAAGGAGACCAACCTAAAATCTTGTAATAATCCCTTTTTCTTTTGTTATTGGGCACCACAAACACACTCTGGTCTCTGGGGTACATAATTCTCATGAGTTTGTTTTGCAAGAAAAGTTTTTTTCTACCATTTTCCTTAGAATCAAATGATACAAACTGGGATTCTTGTGATAATCTCCATTCTTTTTGTTGTTGGGCATTATAAACTCATTCTCCCTATTGTGATACATAATATTTGTCCTTTAGTTTCGCAAAATATGCCTTTTTTAACCATTTTCTTCAAAATCAAAGTTAGTCAGTCAATAAAGACAACTATGGATTCTTATAGTAATCTTTTTTCATTTTGTTTTTGGCACCATAAACTTATTTTCCTTATTATGAAACACAATATTCTTGCTTTGGTTATACAATAAAAACTTTTTTCCACCATTTTCCTTAGAATCAAAGTTTTTCCATCAAAACTGACAAGCATGCAGCCTTGCAATAATCTTCTTTTCTTTTTTTGTTATTGTGCACAATAAACACATTTTCCTTATTGAGATATGCAATATTCATGCATTGTTTTCTGTTTCACCATTTTTCGTAGAATCAAAGTTCTTCTATCAAAAGAGATAAACCTGGATTCCTCTAACAATGTTTTTTTTCTTTTGTTATTGGGCACCACACACACGTTTCCTCATCTAGATACACAATAGTCATGTTTTGGTCTAGCAAGAAAAGCTTTTCTTCCACCATTTTCCCAAGAGCTAAAGTTTGTTAATAAAAAAAGACAAACATGGATTCTCAAACTAATCTTCTTTCTTTTTCTTATTGGGCACCACAAACACATTCTCTTTATTAGGACACAAAATATTCATGCTTTGATTTTGCATGAAAATTTTTTTCCACCATTTTCCTTAGAATCAAAGTTTGTCTGCTAGAATAGACAAACTTAAATTCTTGTAATAATTTTGGGATACATAATATTAAAGATTAACATGATCTCTTTCTTGGGATACACAATATTCGAGCATTGGTTTCATAAGAAAAGTTTTTCTTCCACCATTTTCCTTAAAATTAAAGTTTGTCCATCAAATGAGATAATGACTGGTTCTTGCAATAATCTTTTTTTCCTTTTGTTGTTGGGCAATATAAAATGTTCTCCTCATTGGAATACATAATATTCATTAATTGGTTTCGCTAGAAAACCTTTTTGCCAACATTTTCCTTAAAATTAATGTTTATTTGTCAAACATGTCAAACAAAAATTCTTGGAATAATCTTCTTTTTTTTTTTTGTTATTGGGCACCATAAACATATTTTCATCATTGGGACATAATATCCGTGCTTTGATTTAGCATGAAAAGCATTTTTCCTACCTGATGGCGATCAACTTGCATAAATAACTATTTCCAACCATTCTTCTAATCCTTTTCGAGGAATTAGGGGTCCAATGACTAGTGCAAAGATTTTATGCATGAAGCAAGCTTTGCAATGATTAATCATGAAAATGTAAGCAAAGGTGGCTGGTCATGATTAGTCAGATGCATTGCCAAGATTTATCACTTTTCTAAATTGTATTGACACTGAAAAAGGTGAAAAATAAATCTTGTAGCCCAATTCACATGTCCAAGATGAATGGAGCCCAATTTACATGTATTCATGGCCCTATAGTTTAGGATTTTAGATTTTTTATTTATTTAATAAGAATCTAACTTTTTAATTTTCAATTTGTTTAGATAATTTCTAATCTGATTATGGTAAGGAGTAGGCTTTATCCTTATTAATTAGGATTATGTTTAGGATTTTAAGTTGTTTAGATAAGTCTTAATCAGATTAGGATAAGGAATAGACTTTTCCTTATTGACTAGGATTCTCTTTGTTTAGTTAGGACTCTATAGATTTAAGGCCTATATAAGGCTATTTCATTCATGTAATTTAGTAGATTTGAATAAAAAATATTTTGAGTTTCTTCACTTTGTGAGATCATCTTTTTTTTGTTCTTTAAATAAGAACTCAAATTGATCTTATCAAGGTAACTTGTGGCGATCAAGATTCTTATAACTTTGGTTCTAATCAGCAGGTTTGATTAGGGTCAAGTTCTCTTTGCTTGATTTTTAAGACGATCCTAGGGGTTTAATTCCATCCAATCATGTTTTAGGTTATGTTTTCATTCTAAGGTTCACATTACCACCATTTTCCTTAGAATCAAAGTTTGCACATCAAAAGAAACAAACATGGGTCCTTGCAATAATTTCCTTTCCTTTTGTTTTTGGGCACCATAAGCCTGTTCCTTTCATAGGATGCATAATATTTGTGCTTTGGTTTCACATGAAAAGCTTTTCTTCCACCACTTTTCTTAGAATTAAAGTTCATCATTTCCCTTAGAATCAAAGTTCATTTGTCAAATAAGACAAACATGGATTCTTGTCATAATCTCCTTTTCTTTTGATATTGGGCATCATAAACACGTTTGCCTCATTTTGATACACAATATTCATGCTTTGGTTTTGCAAGAAATTTTTTTCACCATTTTCCTTAGAATCAAAGTTTGTCTTTTGAAAGAGACAAATATGAATTCTTGTAATAATCTTTTTTGTTATTTGGCATCAAAAACATGTCCTTATTGGGATACACCATATTTGTGCTTTGGTTTCACAAGAAAATCTTTTTTCCACCATTTTTCTTAAGATTGATGTTCATCCATCAAATGAGACAAACATGGATTCTAGTAATAATCTCTTTTCCTTTTTTTATTAGGCATGATAAACACTTTCTCCTCATTTGGATACATAATATTCGTGCCTTGGTTTTGCAATAAAAGGTTTTTTCTGTTATTTTCCTTAGAATCAAAGTTTGTATATCAAATGAGGCAAAAAAGGATTCTTCTAATAATCTCCTTCCTTTTTGTTGTTGGGTACCATAAACACATTATCCTCTTAGGGGTACACAATATTTGTACTTTGGTTTTGTAGGAAAGGCTTTTTTCCACCATTTTTCTTAGAGTCAAAATTTGTTTTTTAATAATCTTTTCTCTTTTTTTTTTGTTGGGCACCACAAACACATTCTCCTATTGGGGATACATAATATTTGTGCTTTGGTTTTATAAGAAAAGCTTTTTTTCCCATCATATTCCTTAGAATCAAAGTTCATCTGATAAAAGAAACAAACATGGATTCTTGTTACAATATCCTTTCCTTTTGTTATTAGGCACCATAAAACTATTCTCCTCATTAGGATACACAATATTCGTGCATTAGTTTCACAAGAAAAGATTTTTCCCACCATTTCTTTTTTAGAATCTAAGTTCATCCATTGAAAAGTAAAAATTGGATTGTTGTAATAATCTCCTTTCCTTTTGTTATTGGCAACCATAAATACATTCTCCTATTTAAGGTACACAATTTTCGTCAATTGGTTTTGCAAAAAAAATACTTTTTTTCATCATTTTCCTTAGAATTAAAGTTTATTTGTTAGAATAGATAAACTTCGATTCTCATAATAATCTTTTTTTTTGTTATTGGGCACCATTAACACATTCTTCTCATTTGGATACACAATATTCGAGTTTTAGTTTTACAAGAAAAGCTTCTTTGCCACCATTTTCCTTGGAATAAAAGTTAATCTATCAAATGAGACAAACATTGAATGCTGTAATAATCTCTTTTTCTTTTGTTATTAGGCACCATAAACACATTCTCCTTATTAGTATACATAATATTCGTGCTTGAAAAGCTTTTTTTCACCATTTTTCTTAGAATCAAAGTTCGTCTGTCAAACGAGACAAACATTGATTCTTGTAATAATCTATTTTCCTTTTGTTATTAGACAACAAAACACATTTTCCTCATAAGGATACATAATATTCATGCTTTTCACAAGAAAAGCTTTTTCTCTACCATTTTCTTAAGAATCATTATTGATCCATCAAATAAGGCAAACATGGATTATTGTAATAATCTCATTTCTTTTTGTTATTTGGCACCATAAACCCGTTTTGCTCATTGGGATGCACCATATTCATGTATTGGTTTAGCAAGAAAAGTTTTTTTCAACCATTGTCCTTAGAATCTAGGTTCTTCCATCAAAGAAGACAAACTTGGATTCTTCTAATAATCTCCTTTCTTTTTGTTATTATGCACAACAAGCACATTCTCCTCTTTGGGGCACGTAATTTTCATGAGTTGGTTTTGCAGGAAAAGCTTTTTTTTCCACCATTTTTCTTAGAATCAAAGTCCATTTATTAGAATAGACAAACTTGGATTCTTTTAATAATCTATTTCTTTTGTTATTAGACACCACTAACACGTTCACCTCTTTATGATACATAATAATTGAGCATTTATTTTACAAGAAAAGTTTTCTTCCACCATTTTCCTTAGAATCAAAGTTCATTTGTTAAATGAGGTAAACATGGATTCATACAATAATCTTTGTTTTTTTGTTGTTAGGCAGTATAAACAAGTTCTCCTCTTAGGGTTACACAATATTTATGCTTTGGTTTTGCAAGAAAAGCATTTTCCCACCATTTTTGTTAGAATCAAAGTTCCTCTATCAAATAGTCAAATATGGATCCTTATAATAATTTTCTCTCCTTAGGGCACCATAAATACATTCTCCTCTTTCAGATACCTAATTTTCGTTCTTTGGTTTTGCAAGAGGCACTTATTTTTGCCATTTTTCTTGGAATCAAGGTTCATCCATCAAATGGGATAGACATGGGTTCTTGCAATACTTTCCCTTCCTTTTGTTATTGGTGCTATATGTAAGTTTTCGTTATTTGGATATACAATTTTGTGCATTGGTTTAGTAAAAAAAGCTTTCCTTCCACCATTTTTCTTATAATCAAAGTTTCTTCATTAAATGAGACAAACAATGATTCTTGTAATAATCTCTGTTCTTTTTGTTATTAGGCACCATAAACACGCTCTTTTTATTGGCATACATAATATTTTTTGCTCTGTAGGAAAAGCTTTTTATCCACCATCTTCCTTAGAATCGAAGTTCATCCATCAAAAGAGACAAACAAGGATTCTTGGAACAATCACCTTTTCTTTTTTTCTTGGGCACCATAAAGATATTCTCCTCATTATGATGCAAAATATTTATGCTTTAGTTTCACATGAAAAGCTTTTTTTGCCACTTTTTGTAGAATAAAACTTTGCCTGCCAAAAGAGACAAACTCAAATTCTTACAATAATCACCTTTTCTTTTGTTATTGGGCACCATAAACACATTTTTCCTATTAGGGTACACAGTATTTGTGCTTTTGATTCACAAGCAAACCTTCTTTTCCATAATTTTTTTTTACAATCAATGGCCATCCATCAAAAGAGACAAACATAGATTCTTGTAATAATATCCTTTCCTTTTATTATTAGGCTCTATAAATGCGTTCTTCTAATTAGGATAGATAACATTTGTGATTTGGTTTTGCCAAAAATGCTTTTCTTTACCATTTTCCTTAAAATTATAGTCAGTCCATTTAAAAAGACAAACATAGATTCTTGTAATAATCTCTTTTCCTCTTTTTTTTGGCACTATTAACACGTTCTTCTTATTGGGACACATAATATTCGTGCTTTGATTTCAGAAGAAAAGTTTTTTCCACTATTTTCCTTAAAATTAAAGTTTGTCTAACAAAACAAATAAACAAAAAATCTTGCAATAATCTCTTTTCATTTTGTTATTGTGCACTATAGACATGTTCTCCTCATTATGCTACACAATAGTTGTATGTTGGTTTCGTGAGTTGGTTTTGCAAGAAAAGCTTTTTTCCGCCATTTTTCTTAAAATCAAAGTTCGTCTATCAAATGTGAAAAACTTGGATTCTTGTAATAATCATCGTTTCTTTTGTTGTTGGGCGCCATAAACACATTTTCTTCATTGTGATAACAATATTTGTGCTTTGGTTTTGCAAAAATTGCTTTTTTCCTATTATTTTCCTCAGAATCAAAGTAAGTCAGTCAAAAAAGGCAAATATGGATTCCTAGAATAATTTCCTTCCTTTTTGTTATAAGGCACTATCATGATTTTCTCATTGGGATACACAATGTTCATACTTTGGTTTAGCAAGAAAAGCTTTTTTCCACCATTTTCCTTAGAATCAAAGTCTATTTATCAAAATTGATAAACACGCAATCCTACAATAATCTCCTATCCTTTTGTTTTTATGAACCATGAACGCATTCTTATCATTGAGATATGCAATATTCATGCATGGTTTTATAAGAAAAGCTTTTTTTCACCATTGTCTTTAGAATCTAAGTTTGTCCATCGAATAAGATAAACTTAGATTATTGTAATAATCTCTTTTTTTTTTGTTTGATTTTATGAAAAATGCTAGGAAAAAAGCTTTTCTTGCAAACCAAAATAGGAATATTATATATCCCAATGACAAGAACATGTTATTGTGCCTAATAACAAAAGGAAAGAAGATTATTACAAGAATCTATGTCTTTTTATATTTGACGGATAAACTTTGATTCTAAGGAAAATGGTGGAAAAAAAGTTTTTCTTGCAAAGCCAAAGCATGAGTATTGTCTATCCCAAGGAGGAGAATGCATTTATGGTGTACAATAACAAAAAGAAGAAAGATGATTGCAAGAATCCATATATTTCATGTTTGATGGATGAACTTTGATTCTAAGGAAAATATAGGAAAAAAGGTTTTCATGCGAAGCCAAAGCATGAATATTGTGTATCCCAATGAGGAAAATGTGTTTATGGTGCCAATAACAAAAGGAAAAGAGATTATTACAAGATTCCATGTTTTCTAATTTGGCAGACGAACATGATTCTAAGGGAAATGGTGGAAAAAAGCTTTTCTTGCAAAACCAAAGCACTAATGTCTGATAAGGATAACGGGTTTATGGTACCTTATAAGAAAAAAAGATTATTACAAGAATCCGTTTCTTTGTTTTGATGAACGAACATTGATTTTAAGAAAAATGGTGGAAAAAAACATTTTCTTACAAAACCAAAACATGAATACTCTAAATCCCAATAAGGAGAAAGCTTTAATGCAGCCAATAATAGAAGGAAATGATTGTTACAGGAATCCATGTTTATCTTCTTTGACATATGAACTTTAATACAAAGGAAAATGGTGGAAAAAAAGCTTTTCTTGCAAAACCAAGGCATGAATGTTATGGATCCCAAAAAAGAGAATGGGTTTATGGTGCCTAATAAAGAAAACAAAGTAGATTATTACAAGAATCAATTTTCTCTTTTTTAACAGGTGAACTTTAATTTTAAGGAAAATGGTTGAAAAAAAAGCTTTTCCATGAATATTATGAATCCCAATAAGGAGAATGTGCTTAGGGCACCTAATAACAAGGAAAAAAGATTATTACAAGAATCCATGTTCATCTCTTGCGATGTATGAACATTGATTCAAAGGAAAATGGTGGAAAAAACTTTTCTTGCAAAATCAAAGCTTAAATATTATGTATCCTAATGAGGAGAACACATTTATGCCGCTCGGTTGCAAAAGGAAAATTGTCTTCTTTGACGAATAAACTTTGATTATAAGAAAAATAGGGAAAAAAGTTTTTCATATGAAACCAAAGCATGAAAATGAAGAGAACATTTTTATGGCATCTAATAACAAAAAAAATAAAAATTATTACGAGAATCCATGTTTGTCTCTTTTAACAGATAAAATTTGATTCTAAAGAAAATGGTGAAAAATGCTTTTCGTACTAAACCAAAACTCAAATGTTATGTATCCCAATGAGGAGAACGTATTTATGGTGCATAATAACAAAAGAGAAAAAGATTTTTAAAAGAATTCATGTCTTTCACATTAGACGGATGAACATTGATTCTACGTAATATGGCAAAAAAAGGCTTTTCACATGAAATCAAAGCACGAATATTGTGTATTCGAATGAGAACATGTTTATGGTGCCCAAAAATAAAAGGAAAAGAGATTATTACAAGAATCCATGCTTGTCTCTTTTCATGTATGAACTTTTATTCGAAGAAAAATAGTGGAAAAAAAACTTTTCTTGCAAAATCAAAGCACAAATATTATGTATCCTAATAAGAAGAACATATTTATGCTACCTAATAACAAAAAGGGAAAAGATTATTTCAAGAATCCATATTTGTCTTCTTTAATGAATGAACTTTAGCTCTAAGGAAAATGGTGAAAAAAAAGCTTTTCTGGTGAAACTAAAGCATGAATGTAGTGTATCTCAATAAAGAGAACATTTTTATGGCACATAATAACAAAAGAAACAGAGATTATGATGAGAATCCATGTTTGTCTCTTTTCGCAGATGAAATTTGATTCTAAGGAAAATGACGAAGAAAAGCTTTTCTTGCTAAAACAAAGCTTAAATATTGTGCATCCTAACAAGGAAAACGTATTTATGGTGTCTAATAACAAAAGGAAAGGAAATTATTAAAAGAATCCATGTCTTTCATATTTGACGGGTGAATTTTGATTCTAAAGAATATGGAGGAAAAAAAGCTTTTCTTATGAATCAAAGCATGAATATTATGTATCGCAAAGAGAACTTTTCTATTGTGCCCAAAAATAAAAGGAAAAAAGATTATTCTAAGATTCCATGTTTGTCTCTTTTGACGGATAAATTTTGATTTTAAGAAAAATAGTGGAAAAAAAGCTTTCCTTGCAAAACCAAAGCATGAATATTATGCATCCCAATAAGTAGAATATGCTTATGGTCCCAATAACAAAAAGAAAAAAGATTATTACAAGGCTCTATGTTTTTTCCCATTTAGCGTATAAACTTCATTATAAGAAAACTGGTGGAAAAAATGTTTCTTGTGAAACCAATGTATGAATATTATGTATCCTATGAGGAGAATAGGTTTATGGTGCCTAATAAGAAAAAGAATTGAGATTATTACAAGAATGCATTTTCTTTTTTTTTTATGAGCAAACTTTGATTTTAAGAAAAATGGTGAAATAAAAGCTCTCTTACAAAGCCTAAGGATGAATATTGTGAATCCCAATGAGTGGAATGCATTTATTGCACCCTATGATGAAAAAAAAAAAGAGATTATTAGCAGAATACATGTTTGTTTCTTTCAATATATGAACTTTGGTTCAAAGGAAAGTGGTGGAGAAAAAACTCATCTTGCAAAACCAAAGCACAAATATTGTGCATCCCAATGAGGAGAATAGGTTTATGGTGCCCAAAAAGAAAAGGAAAGGAGATTATTACAAGAACCCCTTTTCTCTCTTTCAACATACAAGTTTTGATTCTAAGGAAAAAGGTGGAAAAAAAGCTTTCCTTGCAAAATCAAAGCACAAATATTATGTATCCCAATGAGGAGAACGTGTTTATGGCACCCAATATCAAAGGGAAAAGAGATTATTACAAATATCTATTTTTGTCTTTTTTTGACAGATGAACTTTGATTCTAAGAAAAATGGTGGAAAAAACCTTTTTCTTTTGAAACCAAAGTATGAATATTTTGTATCCCAACAAAGAGAACAAGTTTATGATCCATGTTTATCTCATTTGATGGATGAACTTTGATTCTATGGAAAATGGTGGAAAATGCTTTTCTTGTGAAACCAAAGCATGAGTATTGTGTATTCTAATAAGGAGAATGTGTTTATGTTGCCTAATAACAAAAGGAAAGAAGATTATTAGAAAAATCCATGTTTGTGCCTTTTGATGGATGAACTTTAATTCTAAGGAAATGGTGGCAAATAGGCTTTCTTGCAAAACCAAAGCATAAAAATTAATGTATCCCAATAAAAAAAATGTGCTTATGGCACTAATAACAAAGGGGAAAGAGATTATCACAAGAGGCCATCTTTGTCTCTTTTGATGGATGAACTTGGATTCTTAGGAAAAACGGTGGAAAAAAGCTTTTCTTGAAAAATTGATGCACGAATATTGTGTATTATAGTGCAGAGAATGTGTTTATGGCGCCTATTAACAAAAGGAAAGGCAATTATTACAAGAATCTATGTTTGATGTTTTTGACGGATGAATATTGATTCTAGGAAAAATTATGGAAAAAAATTATTCTTGTGAAACCAAAGCACGAATATTGTGTATCTCAATGAGGAGAATATGTTTATGGTGCACAATAACCAAAGGAAAGGAGGTTATTACAAAATCCATGTTTGTCTCTTCTAGCATATGAACTTTGATTCTAAGTAAAATGCTACGAAAAAAGTTTTCCTAAAAAACCAAAGCATGAGTATTGTGTATCCCAAGAGGGAGAACATGCTTATAGTTCCCAATAACTGAAAGGAGATTATTAAAAGATTACATGCTTTTCTTTTTTGACAGATGTACTTTAATTCTAAGAAAAATGGTGAAAAAAAAGCTTTCCTCGTGAAACCAAAGCTCAAATATTGTCCATCCCAATAATAGTAACATGTTTATGGTGCCTAATAACAAAAGCAAAGAATATTATTACAGGAATTCATGTTTGTTTGTTTTGGTGGACGAACTTTGATTTTTTTAAAAAATGGTGAAAAAAAGGCTTTCCTACATATCAACATGCAAATATTATGTATCTTAATGAGGAAAAATGTGTTATTGGCACCCAATAATAAGTGGAAAAAGATTATTATAAGAATCCATGTTTGTCTTTTTTGACAGATGAACTTTGATTCTAAGGAAAACAATGAAAAAAAGCTTTTTTGGCAAAATTGATGGATGAATATTGTGCATTACAATGCAGAGAACATGTTTGTCATGCCCACTAATAAAAGGAAAGTGTCACCATGTATCTTTTTTTTCTATTTAAATGAATTGAAGTGAGAAAACACAACTTAAAAGATATATATGATGTTGCAGTTGAGGCTTTGGGCTATCCCTTGATCGAGATTTGATTAAGAAATACTATTATGAAAGGAAGAAAGGCCTTCGGATGAATCACTCATTGGACTAGTCTTGGAAGGTTATAATGAAGTGACTGTAAATTTAGAGTTACCACTAATCATTTTTAGCTATGCATGATCAAATGCCTATTGAAAACAATACTCTGAGTTATCAAACTTGAAATGTTGATTTCAAGGTCTGGAAGGTCCAGAGATTTGTTCATTGGATTTGAGATTTGGTTACGCATGGGGAAGGATTAGCACCCGCACGATGCTCGAAATTGGTACCTGTTAACTATTTCTCACTTTGATTTGGATTAATTAGTTATATTTGGTAATTATTTAGATATATTCCCCGTTTATGCAAGAATCTTTATGAAAATTATGGATCCGGGCTTTGAAAAAAAATTAATATCACCTATATGCCATGGAGGTATGAGAAACATGAAAGTTTTTAACGAAAGTAACTTTCAGATTAAATTTTAAAAATTTGAATATTTTGTGTTAGGCACTAAAGAGATACCAACATAAAACGTTCCCTCATAGATTTTTTTGGAAAAAAATATGAATGCATGATTGTCACTACAAAAAAGAAATGTGTTAGTAGGATGAAAAGAATATAATTATTTCACAGACAGAAAATCACAAACAAAAGAATGTAAAATGGAAGGATGATCGGAATGTATCTCGTAATTGCCTTCAATTATTAAAAAATAACCAGAATGATAATTTAGAGATGCATTTGGATTCAATGGTAATTTGAAGGCCAAAAAAAGTTTTAATTAGACTAATTCAAGATATCCAAATGAGAAAAAATTTTTAGATTTTACAGTAAAAGCAAGGTTAGAGTATCCGTTTAGAATGGTTGTGGGGTTTGAGTATTCCCTAAGAATGAAAATTTTTTATGATTTTAGAAAATAATTAAAAGTCTTGAATATATTCAAGAAAGAAAATTCAAGAGTTTTTAGCAGAAAACGAGGTTAGAATATCCCTTTGGAATGGTGGGGTTGAAGTATCCTCTAAGAAAAAAATTTTGATGATTTTAGAAAATAATTAGGAATCTCGAATAAATCTAAGATAGAAAATTTAAGTATTCCCTCGAAGTGGTAGGGTTGGAGTATCCCTAAGAAAGAAATTTTTTTATGATTTGAAGGAAAATAGATATTTATTTTATTTATATATATTTTAAAAGGTATCTTGGAGATGCAAAATCAAGGATTTGAATAAAATATATTTTTTCTTAAGCCTTGATTAGAGACTAAAGGGCTTGTTTCATGGTAGAGCCGATTGGATACATTTCAAAAAGTTTGAATGTCTCGATGATGATGATTTGGGAAAAGGGTGAATTTTAATTCTAAAAAAAATTAGGGATAGCATCGTGCTATCTTCCTTCCCAAATTTATTCCGGGTTCACTTGAACGCTTCAAGGGTAAGCAAGGTACCGTTGGAATGGTAACACCATAAGGACTAACATAAAAATATTTCAAAAATTCTAGAAAATTATTTTCTAGGCCGGATTAATTTTTGGAATTAGGCTTGTTTCAACACTGGCAGCATATATAAGGAAAAGGGCATGATGGAATTTGAAAAATCATTCTATACTCATCTGGAATCATTAAACCATAAACAATACCTTTAAGAAAAGGGAATTTTGCAAACCTTTTGAAAAAAAAAATAGATCATATAGAAAAATTATTTGGTGAGAGAAATAGCCTAAATAGAATATAATGCATTGGTTATTGGGTTCTAGACAATAAAGGGTCAAAAAATTATAATTCCCTCATCTAAGATGATTCGAGGGTAAACGAGACACCTTTGAAAATATAAGTCAATGCTCTTTAAGGAAAAAATAAAAAAAATTTAAAATAATAATTTACAGTTTTAAAATAATTTTTCAAATCCAAACTATGGTGCTGCCAGAGCAAAAATAGGGATTATTTGATTTTTTTGGGTTTCTTGGGGTGAAACTTAAACTACAAACGTCCAAACATCCGTGACACAAAAAAATAGTGACTTGGGCATCAAAAGTCAACAATCTTCGAGTACTTTAGGACGGTGAAAAAACCCTTTGACAATGCCACCAATGATGGTTATAAGCTGAAGGTCAAGGTTTATTATTTCTTTTATCAGCTAAAAGGGTTATTTTTTGTTTGAAAAACAAAAACTTGTTTCACTATGAATTTGGGCTGAAATGTTTGATTTCTCTCTAAGATTGGAAGACTAATTTTGTGAAAACACTAAACCCATGCTAGTCTTCATCTATTGGAGGTAGCATTAACTTAGAGATTTTCTTTTTGAATTAGATTTTTGCCATAAACAAGAAAACATTATAACAAAAATGTTATGAACATAATGCAATATACATAATAAAGAACATGAACAATAAGTTTAAACAAGCAAAAGATACCATTTTGACATAGAAAATAAGATAAAAATGTAAAAAGGTGACAAATAAGATGCATGGAGAATAACATCAAATGTCATGTAATGGGAGATGGTATGATCATATATGAGCAAATGAAAATATGTTTCCATTTTGAAGATAGCATTTTTATCCAATAAAACTCATTAAAACGAAAAAAATACATGAATATATTTAAAAACATGTTACGAAGAAGATCTTAGCATGTGTTAAGCATATGTGATGGATGAAACATGTTAAAGATGCATTGACAGGGTTGTTTTGATAAGAGAGGTTGAACATGGCATATTTGGTTTTCCAAGACAATGTTAAGCATCAAAAAGATCATTAAGGCCCTAAAACTACCACAACTATGGCTATAATAATGCATGAGGGTCTTAAGATGATCATGGCAACATGAATGACTTACTAAAATGATGTAAACGATAAAAATAGAAAATACATGGAGCAAGGTAGAAAACCTATACCAAAAAGCCTTAAACTTTCCTTTTTACTTGCTGTAGTAACTCAAAACTCAATTTTCAACTTTCCTTGCTATTGCTTAGCAAGAAAAGGATGAAAAAAGGTTTTATTATTTATAATGTTGATAAGAAGGGTTTTCGGGATGAAAGTGTATGAAAAGTTAAGTTTTTAGAGGTTTTTTGGTAGAGTTTTGGAAGGGCTATGGGAAGAGGTTTTTTCATTAAAATGGAGGTCAATGGAAAGTGTTGTGTGAGTGTTTTTGCATTAGGAGGTTTTTGGAATTTTTTTTAGAAATGGCTAAGAACAAGGTAGAAAAAATGTCTTTGTAAGCTTTTTTTCTTTTGTTAAGCTAAGATTCACTCCTTTATATAGAGTGTGATCGGCCAGTGTTCTAGGCCAAAAGCAAGGGCATTATGGGATTTTCCCTTATGTACTAAAAGATAACTCTAGGTATTATACTTAGCTGCTTTTATTTCTACTGGTTTTGCTATGTAGAATGGTGGTGTAAAAAGGTTGTAACAGCATGTAACTAGAGAAAAGTCAATCTTGCCCTTTGATAAACCATATATTTCATAAAAACATCCACTGTCATTGGCTATTTGGGCCTCTAAAATTTGTTTAAGTCCAAACATAAGCCCAAAGCCAAAGCATGATAAGAATTTTGATGATTTTTAGTGTAAGAAACATCTTGAATTTGATTTTCAAAGGCTAAAAAAATGGCTTAAATTGGGCAAAAATACCTTAGTGTATCGATACAAAGCATTTTGTGTCGATACACAAGGCAAATTTTACCTATGAGTACCGATACAATAAAGTATGTATAGATACCAAGAGCAAAAAATTGTTTCTAATCTTGAGGCTTAGAGGCTAGTACTAGTGCTTCATGGATTTGTATCAATACTCCTGTTTGTGTATCAATACATTTTGCCAAAAATCATAACTTTAGCTACTGCTAAGGCTTGTATCAATTCAAACACACCTAAATATCGAGACCACACCTTAGGTATCTATACTTATATCAATCCTACTTGTGAAAATATGAATTTTTGATGACATGAAAGCTTTATCAATACTTATGCACCAATATGACTTGCTTGCACCTTAGGCTCTCTGAATACCTCATCTTAGTCACAAATAGTGGTAAACTGAACTGTGCTTATTTAAATAGCTTTATGACACCCTAGGCATTTTCCACTATCCTAAAAAAAACTTTCACTCGCTAGGTCACCTAATAGTGCTAGGCTGCATGACACTTGGCAATCATCTTTATTTTGTTATTTTTTGTTTCTATTATCTTTTGATTGCATCCTAGGATGCCAAAAATTTGCCCAGACAAAATGATGTCTCTACGAATAGGAGATTGTCAGAAGAATTAATGTTTGTGTCTTTTGATGGACAAACTTTGATTCTGAGGACAATAATGGAAAAAAAAGCTTTTCTTACAATACCAAAGCATGAAGATTGTGTATCCTATAAGGAAAATATATTTGTGGTGCCCTATAACAGAAGGAAAGGATATTATTTCAAGAACCTTGGCTAGTCTCTTTTGATAAATGAAAAATGGTGGGAAAAAGCTTTTCATGCCAAACCAATGCGTGGATATTATGTATCCTAACAGGGAGAACATATTTATGGCACCCAATCACTAAAGGAAGGGAGAAAATGGTAAGAATCCACGTTTGTCGCTTTTGAAAAATGAACTTTATTTCTAAGGGAAAATGGTGGAAAAAAGCTTTTCTTGTGAAACCAAAGCACGAACATTGTGTATCCCAATAAGGAGAATGTGTTTATGGTACCCAATAACAAAAGGAAAGGAGATTATTAGAATAATCTATTTTTGTTTTATTTGACAGATAAACTTTGATTTGAAGGAAAATGGTGGAAAAAAATGCTTTTCTTACAAAACCAAAGCATGAATATTATGTATCCCAATGATGAAAATGTGTTTATGGAACCCAATAACAAAAGGAAAAGAGATTATTATAATAATCCATGTTTGTCCCTTTCGATAGATGAACTTTGATTCTAAAGAACATCATAGAAAAAAAACGTTTCTTGGAAAACCAAAACATGAATATTGTGTATCCTAATAAGCAGAATATGTTTTAGTGTGGAGATACAAAAAGAAAAAGATTATTGCAAGAGTTCTTGTTTGTTCTCTTTTATGGATGAACTTTGATTCTAAGGAAAATGGCAAAAAAAAAAGCTATTCTTGCGAAGCCAAAGCTTGAATATTGTGCATCCCAATGACAATAACGTGTTTATGGTGCCATGGGAAAAGGAAAGGATGTTACTATAGGAATTCATGCTTGTCTCTTTCTATAGACAAACATTAATTCTAAGGAAAATGGTGGAAAAAAGTCAAAGCTTGAATACTGTATATCCCAATGAGGAGATCATGTTTATAGTGCCCAATAACAAAAAAAGAGATTGTTATAGGAATTCTTGTTTGTCTTATTCGATGGCAAGCTTTGATTCAAAGAAAAATGGTGGAAAAAAAGCTTTTCGTACAAAACAAGAACATGAATATTATGTTTTCCAATGAGGAGAATGTGCTTATGGCGCCCTATAACAAAAGAATATGAGATTATTATAAGAATATATGTTTGTCTCGTTTGATAGATGAACTTTGATGCTAAGGAAAATGGTGGAAAAAAAACCTTTCTAGTGAAACCAAAAGATGAATATTGTGTATCCCAACAAAGAAAACGTGTTTGTGCTACCTAATAACAAAAAGAAAGGAGATTGTTACAAGAATTTATGTTTGTTTCATTTGAAGACTAACTTTGTTCTAAAAGAAAATGGTGGAAAAAAAGCTTTTCCTACAAAATCAACTCACGAATAGTATGTATCCTAATTAGGAGAATATGTTTATGGCACCTTTTAACTAAGGAATAGGAGATTATTACAAGATTACATGTCTGTCTCTTTTGATGAATGAACTTTGATTTTAAGGAGAATGATGGAAAAAAGCCTTTCTGCGAAACCAAACTACGAATATTGTATGTCCCAACAAGGAGAACGTGTGTATGCTACCCAATGGTGGAAAAAAGCCTTTCTGCAAAACCAAAGGGCGAATACTGTATATCCTAACAAGAAGACCTGATAACAAAAGGAAAGGAAATTATTACAAGAATCCTTGTTTGTCTCTCTTCACAGATAAACTTTGATTCAAAGGAATACAGTGCAAAAAAAGCTTTTCTTGTAAAACCAATGCATGGATATTATGTATCTCACTGAGGGGAATGTGTTTTTGGGGCCTAATAACACAATGAAATATGGTTATTATAGAAGTCCATGTTTGTCACTTTCAGTGGACAGGCTTTGATTATAAGAGAATAGTGGAAAAAAGCTTTTCTTGCAAAACCAAAGCATGAATATTATCTAGACCAATAATGAAAACGTGCTTATAAAATGCCTGCAGAATTTTGACAAAAATGTTATGAACATAATACAGTATACATAATGAAAAACATGAACAACACTTTCAAACAAGCAAGAGATAACATTTTGACATACAAAAGCTAAGAAAAAAGTAAG
>JBBYHO010026930.1:37670-54157 GCA_038382025.1 Adansonia gregorii
TAATGAAAAACATGAACAACACTTTCAAACAAGCAAGAGATAACATTTTGACATACAAAAGCTAAGAAAAAAGTAAGTGAATAAAAAACATGCTGGAATTTTCAAGATAGCATTTTTATGCAATGAAACTCATTAGAATGCAAGGAAATGCATGAATATGTTAGGAAGAAGATCCTAGCATGAATTAAGCATGTGATAATGGATGAAACATGTCAAAGATACATGGACAAGGGCTATTTTGATGAGAAAGGCAGAACATGACACATTTGGTTTTCCAAGAAAATTTCAAGGCATCAGAAAGATCATCAAGGCCCTAAAACTTCCACAATCAAGGCCAACATAATGCATAGGGTCTTAGGATGGCCATGGCACCATAAATGACTCACTAAAATGATGTAGATGATAAAAATAAAAAGTATATGGAGCAAGAGAGAGAAAATATACCAAAAAGCCTTGAACTTTCTTTTTCACTTGATGTAGTAACCCAAAACTCAATTTTTGCTATCTTTGCTATTGTTTAGCAAGAAAAGGATAAAAAGAAGGAGCTTTATTTGTTATAATGTTTATAGAGAGGGTTTCAAGGATGAAAGTATGTGAAAGGTTTAGTTTTTAAAGGTTTTCTAGTAAAGGTTTGGAAGAGCTACAGGAATAAGGTGTTTTGGTTAAATAGAGGTCAATGGAATAGTGTTTTATGAGTGTTTTTGGATCAGGAGATTGCTGAAGTTTTTTTTCTAAAGATGCTGAAAACAAGGTAGAAAGTATGTCTCTGTAGGTTTTTTCTCTTTTATTAAGCCTAGATTGGCTCCCTTATATGGAATTTGTTCAACCAATGTTTTTGAGCCAAAATTAAGGGCATTGTGGTATTTTCCCTCATGTACTAGAAGATAACTTTAAGTACTATACTCAGCTGCTCTTATTTCCATTAGTTTTGCCATGTAGAGTAGTGGTGTAGAAAGCTTGCAACAGCCTGCAACTAGAGAAAAGCCAAGCTTGCCCTTTGAGAAACCATATAATAAAGTTCATGAAAATCTATTGTCATTGGCTATTTAGCCCCTAAAATTTGTTTAAATCCAATCATAAGCCCGAAGCTGAAGCTTGATAAGAATTCTGATGATTTTTGGTGCAAGAAATGTGTTTGAATCAAATTTTCAAATGCTAAAAATGGCTTAAACGGGGTAAAAATACCTTGCTGTATTCATGCAAAACATTTTGTATCGATACCAAGGCAACTTTTACCCATGAGTATCGATATAATGAAGAATGTATCGATACCAAGATCAAAAAATTATTTCAAGTCTCAAAGCTTAAAGGCTAGCACTAATACTTCATGGATATGTTTCAATACTCCTGCTTGTGTATCAATACATTTTGCCAAAAATTATAACTTTAGCTACTGCCAAGGCCTGTATCAATACAAACATAATAATTATTGAGACCACACTTTATGTATCGATAGCTAACCATCTTATATCAATATTACATGTGAAAATTTGAATTTTCTATGACATAAAAGCTTTGTATCAATACTTATGCATTAATGTGACCTGCACATATCTTAGGCTCTTTGAATACATCACTTTGGTCACAAACAGTGTTAAACTGACCTGTGCTCATCCGAATAGCTTCAGTGATACCTTAAATGGTGACTTTTGGCACCTCAATTTTACATTTTTCTTTATTGTGCCCCTAAGCATTTTAGACCATCCTAAAAAAACTTTTTGCTTGGTGCCAGATTACCTAATAGTGCTTATTAACATGGCACTTGACAATTATCCCCTTTCTTTATTTTGTGATTCTATTATCATTCGATAATGTCCTAAGATGCCAAAGTTTGGCTCAAACAAAATAAGGTTTCTACGAACAGAAGATTATCATAAGAATCAATGTTTATGTCTTTTGATGGACAAACTTTGATCCTAAGGAAAATGGTGGAAAAAAAAGCTTTTCTTGTGAAACCGAAGCATTGTATTTCGTAAGGAAAATGTGTTTATAGTGCCCAATAACAAAAGGAAAGGATATTATTTCAGGAATCCAATCTATTCTTTTTTGACAGGTGAACTTTGATTCTCAGCAAAATGATGGAAAAAAGCTTTTCATGCAAAACCAATGCACGAATATTGTGTATCCCAATGAGAAGAACATGTTTATGGCACCCAATAACACAAAAAAAAAAGAGAAAATTATAAGAATCCATGTTTATTACCTTTGACAGATGAACTTTGATTGTATGAAAAATGGCAAACAAAAAAGCTTTTTTTTACAAAACCAAAGCATGAATATTGTGCACTTAATAAGGAGAACGTGTTTACAATGCCTAATAATAAATGGAATGGAGATTTTTTAATAATCCTTTTTTGTTTTATTTGATAGATGAACTTTGATTCAATGGAAAGTGGTGGAAAAATGCTTTTATTACAAAACCAAAGCATAAATATTATGCATCCTAATGATGAGAACTGTTTATGGTGCCTAACAACAAAAGAAAAAAAGATTATTAAAAGAATTTGTGTTTATCTCTTTTGATAGATGAACTTTGATTCTAAGGAACATGGTGGGAAAATAGCATTTCTTGTGAAACCAAAGCATGAATATTGTGCATCCCAATGAAAAGAATGTGTTTTGGGTGCCCAATAACAAAACGAAAAAAGATTATTATAAGAATCCATGTTTATCTCTTTTAACGGATGAACTTTGATTTAAGGAAAATGGCGTAAAAAAAGCTTTTATTGCAAAATCAATACAAAAATATCATGTATGCCAATGAGGAGAACTTGTTTATGGTTTTGAAGAACAAAAGGAAAATAGATTATTACAAGAATCCTAATTTGTCATTTCTGGTATACGAACTTTGATTTTAAGGAAAATGGTGAGAAAAAAGCTTTTCTTGCAAAAACAAAGCATCAATAGTGTATGTAGAACTAAGAAAAAGCTTTTCTTGCGAAGCCAAAGCTTAAATATTGTGCATCCTAATGACGATAACGTATTTATGGTGAAAGAAAGGATGTTATTATAGGAATTCATGCTTATGTATTTCTACAAACAAACTTTCATTCTAAGGAAAATGGGGGAGAAACCAAAGATCAAATACTACATATTCCAATGAGAAAAATGTGTTTATGGTGCCCAATAACAAAATAAAAAGATATTATTGCAAGAACTCATGTCTATCTTATTTGAAGGTAAAAGGAAAATGGTGGAAAAAAGCTTTTCCTATGAAAGAAATGCATAAATATTGTGTATGCTAATAAGGAGAATTTGTTTATGGCATCTCATAACAAAAGAATAGGAGATTATTATGAGAATACATGTTTGTCTCTTTTGACAGATGAACTTTAATTTTAAGGAAAATGGTAGAAAAAAGCCTTTCTAGTGAAACCAAAGCACAAATACTGTGTATCCCAACAAGGAAAATATGTTTATGTTGCCTAATAACTAAAAAAAAAGAGATTATTAGAAGAATCCATGTTTGCCTCTCTTGACGGATAAACTTTGATTTAAAGGAAAATGGAGCAAAAGTTTTTTTTATGAAAGCAAGTCATGAATATTATGTATCGTAATGAGGAGAACATGTGTATGGTGCCTAATAATGAAAGAAAAGATGGCTATTACAAGAATCCATGTTTGCCACTTTTGGCAAATGAACTTTGATTGTAAGAAAATGGTGGAAAAAAGCTTTTCTTGCAAAACAAAAGGATGAATATTGTGCACCCCAATCAGGAGAATATGCTTATATTGCCCAATAGTAAAAAAAAAAGCAGATTATTGCAAGATTCTATGTTTTTCTCACTTGACGGATGAACTTTGATTCCAAGAAAATTGGTGGAAAAAAGCCAAAGCTCGAATATTATGCCTCCCAATGATGATAATGTGTTTATGGAAAAGATATTATTAAGGAATCCATGTTTGTCTCTTTTGATGGATAGGCTTTGATTTCATGCAAAATGGTGGAAAAAAAGCTTTTCTATGAAATTAGTACACCAGTATTCTATATCCCGATGAAGAGAATACATTTATGACACCCAATAACAAGAAGAAAGGAGATTAATGCAAGAATCCATGCTTGTCTTTATTGATAAACGAACTTTGATTCTAAGGAAAATGCTACAAAAAAGCTTTTTCTATGAAACCAAAGCATGAATATTGTGTATCCCAATAAGCAGAACATGTTTACAGTGCCTAATAACAAAAGGAAAGGAGATTGTTACAAGAACCATGTTTGTCTCTTTTGATGGATGAACTTTTATTCTAAGGAAAATGGCAAAGAAAAAGCTTTTTAGGCAAAACCAAAGCACAGATATTGTGCATTCTAATGAAGAGAACGTGTTTATCATACCCAATAACAAAAGGAAAGGATATTATTATAGGAACCCAAGCTTGTTTCTTTTGATGGATAAACATTAGTTCTAAGGAAAATGGTGGAAAAAAAGCTTTCCTTGTGAAACCAATGCGTGAATATTATGTATCCCGATATAACAAAAGGAAATGAGATTATTACAAGAATCTATTTGTCTCTTTTGATGTACGACCTTTGATCTAAGTAAAATGGTGGGAAAAAAGCTTTTCTTGCAAAACCAAAGCATAAATATTATGCATCCTAAGGAAGAGACCATGTTATGGTGCCCAATAACAAAAGGAAAGGATATTATTGCAGGAATCCATGCTTGCCTCATTTCATGGACAAACATTGATTCTAATGAAAATGGTGGAAAAATGTTTTTCCTATGAAACCGGTGCACAATATTGTGTATTCCAATGAGGAAAACGTGTTTATGGTACCCAATAACAAAAGGAAATAAGATAATTCTAAGAATCCATGTTTGTTTCTTTTGCTGGATGAACTTTGATTCTAAGGAAAATAGTGAAGAAAAGCTTGTTTTGTGAAACCAAAGCACGAATATTATGTATCCCAATGAGGAAAACATTTTTACGGTGCCTAATAGCAAAAAGAAAAGAGTTTATTACAAGAATCCATGTTTCTTTCTTTTGACAGATGAACTTTGATTCTATAGTCGAAAAAAAGCTTTTCCTGTGAACGCAAAGGACAAATATTGCGCATCCTAATGAGGAGAATGCTTTTATAGTGCTCAGTAACAATAGGAAAGGAGATTATTACAAGATTCCATGTTTTTCTCTTTTGATGGATGAACTTTAATTCTAAGGAACTTGGTGGGAAAAAAGTTTTTCTTACAAAATCGAAGCATGAATATTATGCATCCTAATGAGGAGAACGTGTTGATGGTACCCAATAGCAAAAGAAAAAGAGTTCATTATAGGAAACCATGTCTCTTGCTTTTCATAGATGAACTTTGATTCAATGGTCAAAAAAAACCTTTTCTTGTGAATCTAAAGCACAAATATTGTGCATCCTAATTAGGAGAATGTGTTTATGGTCCCTAATAACAATAAGAAAGAAGATTAACATAATATTCCATTTTTTATCTTTTGATGAATAAACTTTGATTCTAAGGAACATGGTGGAAAAAAAGCTTTTCTTTTGAAACCAAAGCATGAATATTATGTATCCCAATAAGGAGAACATGTTTATAGTTCCTAATAGCAAAAGGAAAGAAGTTCATTACAAGAATCCATATCTCTTTCTTTTGATAGACGAACTTCGATTCTATGGTCGAAAAAAAGCTTTTCCTGTTAATCCAAAGCACAAATATTATGCATCGCAATGAGGAGAATATGTTTATGATGCCTAGTAACAATAGGAAAGAAGATTATTAAAAGATTCATATTTTTCTCTTTTGATGAATGAATTTTGATTCTAAGGAGTACGGTAGAAACAACTTTTCTTATGAAACCAAAGCACAAATATTATATATTCCAATAAGGAGAACATGTTTATGGTGCCCGATAGCAAAAGGAAAGGAGTTTATTATAAGAATCCATGCCTCTTTCTTTTGACAGATGAACTTTGATTCTATAGTCGAAAAAAAGCTTTTCTTATGAACCCAAAGGACAAATATTGTGCATCCCAATGAGGAGAACGCTTTTATAGTGCTTAGCAACAATAGGGAATAAGATTATTACAAGATTCCATGTTTTTCTCTTTTGATGGGCGAACTTTAATTCTAAGGAACATGGTGGAAAAAAAGCTTTTCTTATGAAATTGAAGCACGAATATTATGCATCCTAATAAGGAGAACGTGTTGATGGTACCCAATAGCAAAAAAAAAGAGTTCATTACAGAAAACCATGTCTCTTTCTTTTGATAGATGAACTTTAATTCTATGGTCAAAAAAAAGCTTTTCTCGTGAATCCAAAGCACAAATATTATGCATCCCAATCAGGCGAATGTGTTTATGGTCCCTAGTAACAATAAAAAAGAAGATTAATACAAGATTCCATGTGTTTATCTTTTGATGAATGAACTTTGATTCTAAGGAACATGGTGGAAAAAAAAGCTTTTCTTTTGAAACCAAAGCATGAATATTACCAATGAGGAGAACATGTTTATGGTGCCTAATACAAAAAGAAAAGAGTTCATTACAAAAACCCATGTCTTTCTCTTTTGATAAACGAACTTTGATTCTATTGTCCAAAAAAAAGCTTTTCCTATGAATCCAAAGCATAAATATTATGCATTCCAATGAGGAGAATGTGTTTATGATGCCTAGTAACAATAGGAAAGGAGATTATTAAAAGATTTCATATTTTTCTCTTTTGATGAATGAATTTTGATTCTAAGGAGCAAAGTGGAAAAAAGCTTTTCTTGTGAAACCAAAGCATGAATATTATGTATTCTAATAAAGAGAACATGTTTATGGTGCCCGATAGCAAAAGGGAAAAAGTTCATTACTGGAATCCATGTCTCTTTCTTTTCACAGATGAAGTTTGATTCTATGATGGAAAAAAAATTTTCTTGTAAATCAAAAGCATAAATATTGTGTATCGCAATGAGGAGAACATATTTATGGTGCTGACTAACAATAGGAAAGGAGATTATTACAAGATTCTATGTTTTTCTCTTTTGATAGATGAACTTTGATTTTAAGGAACATTATGGAAATAAAGCTTCTCTGTTAAGCCAAAGCATAAAAATTATGTATCTTGATGAAGAGAACACGCTTATGGCACCCAATAACAAAAGGAAAAGAGATTATTAAAAGAATCCTAGTTTATCTTTTTTGATGGATAAACTTTGATTTTAAAGAAAATGGTGGAAAAATGTTTTTCTTGTAAAACCAAAGCATGAATATTATGTATCTCAATGAGGAGAACTTCTTTATGGCACCCAATAACAAGAGAAAGAAAGATTATTATAAGAATCCTAGTTTATCTTCTTTTTAGGGATAATCTTTGATTTGAAGGAAAATAGTGGAAAAAAAAGCATTTCTTGCAAAACAAAGCATGAATATTATGTATCCCAATGAGGAGAACATGCTTATGGTGCGCAATAACAAAAGGAATAGAGATTATTACAGGATTCCATGTTTTCTCATTTGACAGATGAACTTTTATTCTAAGAAAAATGGTGGAAAAATAGCTTTTCCTGTGATGCCAAAGGTTGAATATTGTGCATCTCAGTGATGATAATGTGTTTATGGTGCCCAATAACTATAGGAATTCATGCTTGTCTCTTTTGACAAATAAACTTTGATTCTAAGGAAAATGTGAAAAAAACTTTTCTTGTCAAACAAAAGCATGAATATTGTGTATCTCATCGAGGAGAAAATGTTTATGGTGCCCAATAACAAAAAGAAAGAAGATTATTACAAGAATATATGTTTATCTCATTTGTAGACAAACTTTGATTTGAAGGAAAATGGTGGAAAAAATGCTTTTCTTGCAAAACCAAAGAACGAATATTGTGTATTCTAATGAGGTAAACATGTTTATGGTGCCCAATAACAAAAGAAAAAAGATTATTATAGGAATCAATGTTTGTCTCATTTGGCGAACGAACCTTGATTCGAAGGAAAATGGTGGAAAAATGCTTTTCTTGTGAAACCAAAGCATAAATATTTTATATCCTAATAGGAAGAGCATGTTTATGGTGCCCAATAGCCAAAGGAAAAATAATTATTACAAGATTCCATGCTTTTCTCATTTGAGGGAAGAACTTGGACTCTAAGAAAAATTATGGAAAAAAAGCATTTCTTGTGAGGCCAAGGCATGAATATTATGTATCCAAGGGATGAGAACATGTTTATGGTGCCTAATCACAAAAAGAAAAGTAATTATTATAAGAACCCATGTTTGTCTCTTTTGGTAGACAAACTTTAATTTTATGAAAAATGGTGGAAAGAAAGATTTTCTTGCGAAACCGAAGCACGAAAATTATGTACCTAAATGAGGAGAGCCAATTTATGGTGCTCGATAAATAAAGTAGAGGAAATTATTACATGAATTCATGTTTGTCTTTTTTAACAAAGTAACTTTGATTCTAAGGAATATAATGGAAAAAAAAGCTTTTCTTGTGAAGCCAAAGCACAAATGTTATGTATCACAATTAGGAGAATATTTTTATGGTGCCCAATAGCAAAAGGATAGGAGATTATTATAAAAATCTAGATTTCTATCTTTTGATGGATGAACTTTAATTCTAATGAAAATGGTGAAAAAAAAGCTTTTCTTGCAAAACTAAAGGATGAATATTGTGTTTCCGAATAAGGAGAACATGTTTATGGTGCCTAATAACAAAAGCAAAAAAGATTAGTATAGGAATCCATGTTTGTCTCTTTTGGCAAATGAACTTTTATTCCATGGTTGAAAAAAGCTTTTCTTGCCAACACAAAGCATGAATATTGCATATCCTAATGAGGAAAATATTTTTATTGCACCTAATAGCAATAGGAAAGGAAATATTACAAGATTCTATGCATTTTTAATTTGAAGGGTGACCTTGGATTTACATATCCTAATGCTTTTCTCATGAGGCCAAAACACAAATATTATGTATCTACGTGAAGAGAATGTGTTTATAGTGCACAATAATAAAAGGTAAAGAGATTATTACAAGAATCCATGTTTATCTCTTTTGGTAGATGAACTTTGATTCAAAAGAAATGGTGGGAAAAAAGCTTTTCTTGCGAAATGGAACCACAAATATTGCGTATCTCAATCAGGAGAATGGGTTTACTGTGGCCAATAACAAAAGTAAAGGAGATTATTACATGAATCCATGTTTGCCTTTTTTGATAGACAAATTTTGATAAAAGCTCTTATTGTGAAATTAACGCACGAATTTTATGTATCCCAATTAATAAAATATGTTTATGGTGCCCAATAACAAAAGGAAATAAGATTATTACAAGAATACATGTTTATCTTTTTTGACACACGAGCTTTGATTCTATGGAAAATGGTTGAAAAAAAGCCTCTCTTACTAAGTCAAAGCATGAATGTTGTGTATCCCAAAGGGGGGAACATATTTGTGGTGCCCTATAACAAAAGAAAAGGTGGTTATTGTAGGATTCCATGTTTTTCTCATTTAATGGGTGAACCTTGATTCTAAGAAAAATAGTAGGAAAAAAGCTTTTCTTGGAGAGCCAAAGCACGAATTGAGGAGGAAAGTGTTTATGGTGTCCAATAACAAGGGGAAAAGAGATTATTACAAGAATCGATGTTTATCTCTTTTGACTTACTAGCTTTAATTCCAAGGAAAATGTTTAAAAAAACACTTCTCTTTGTTATGTATCCTAATGAGGGGAATGTGTTTATGGTGTCTAATAACAAAAGAAAAAGAGGTTATTATAGTATTCAGTGCTTCTCATATCTGACAAATAAACTTTAATTCTAAGAAAAATGGTGGAAAAAAATCTTCTCTTGCAAAGCCAAAGCATGAATATTGTGTATCCTATTGAGGGGAATGTGTTTATGCTGCCTATAACAAAGGGAAAGGAGATTACTGCAAGAATCCATGTTAGTTTCTTGTGGTAGACAAACCTTGATACAAAGGAAAATGGTGGGAAAAAAGCCTTTCTTGTGAAACCAAAGCACGTATATTGTGTATCTTAATGAGAAAAATGTGTTTATGGTGCCTTACAACAAAAGGAAAGGATATTATTACTAGAATTACTAGAATCCATGTTTGTCTATTTTGACTAACAAACTTTAATTCTAAGGGGAATGGTTGAAAAAAAAGCTTTTTTTTGCAGAACCAAAGCACAAATATTATTTATCCTAATAATAAGAACGTATTTATAATCGACAATAACAAAAGGAAAGAAGATTATTATATGAATCTATGCTTATCGCTTTTGATAGGTGAACTTTGATTTTAAGTAAAATGGTGGAAAAAAAGGCTTTTCTTGTGAAATCAAAGCACTTGCGTATCCTAGAAAGGAGAATATGTTCATGGTCTTCAATGGCAGTAGGAAGGGTGACTATTGCAAGATTCCATGTTTTTTCTCATTTGATGGATGAATTTTGATTCTATGGAAAATTGTAGAAAAATGGCTTTTCTTGCCAAGAGGAGAACGTGCTTATGATGCCAAATAACAAAAAGAAAGGAGATTATTGCCAGATCCATGTTTGTGTCTTTTGCATATGAACTTTGATTCTAAGGAAAATAGTGGGAAAAAAGCTTTTCTTCCAAAATCAAAGCACAAATACTGTGTACCTTAACAAGGAGAAGATGTTTATCATGCCCAATAACAAAAGGAAAGGACATTATTACAAGAATCCATGCTTGTCTCATTTGATAGGCGAGCTTTGATTTTGAGGAAAATGGTGAAAAAAAAGCTTTTCTTGCAAAGCTAAGACACGAATATTTTGTACCCTTATGAGGAGAACGCATTTATTGTGCCCAATAACAAAAGGAAAGGAGATTATTACAAGAATCCATGTGTTGTCTCCTTTGATGGATGAACATTGTTTCAAAGGAAAATGGTGGAAAAAAAGCTTTTCTTGCAAAACCAAAGCATGAATATTGTGCATCCCAATAAAGAGAACGTGTTTATGGTGCCTAAAGAAAAGGAAAAGAGATTATTGCAAGAATCCATGTTTATCTCTTTTGACTAAAAAACTTTAAATCCAAGGAAAATGTTTGAAAGAAAGCTTTTATTGCAAAGCCAAATCATGAATATTATGTATCCCAACTAGAAAGAACATGCTTATGGTCCACATTAACAAAAAGAAAGGATATTATTACAAGAATCCATGTTTATCTCTTTTGATGGATGAACTTTGATTCTAAGTAAAATGGTAGAGAAAAAGCTTTTCTTATAAGATGAAAGCATGAATATTGTTTATCTAAATGAGGTGAATGTGTATATTGTGCCAATAACAAAAGGAAAGGTGATTATTACAAGATTCCATGTTTTTCTTATTTGATTGATGAACTTTGATTTTAAGGTAAATAGTGAAAAGTGGCTTTTCTTTTGAAGCCAAAGCATGACTATTATGTATCCTAGTGAGGAAAATGTGTTTATGGTGCCAAATAACAAAAGGAAAGGAGATAATTAAAGTATCCATGTTTGTTTCCTTTGGCATGCAATCTTTGATTTTAAGGAAAATGGTGAAAAAAAAGCTTTTCTTTCGAAACAAAAGCATGCTCAACGTGTATCTCAACAAGGAAAATGTGCCTATGGTGCCCACTAATCAAAGGAAAGGATATTATTACAAGAATCCATGTTTGCCTCTTTTAGCAGAAGAACTTTGATTTTAAGGAAAATAGTGGAAAAAAAGCTTTTCTTGCTAAAGCAAACTACAAAAATCATATATCCCAATGAGGAGAATGTGTTTATGGTGCCCATATTATTATAGAAAACCATGTTTGTCTCTTTTGACGAACAAAATTTGATTCTAAAGAAAATAGTGAAAAAAATGCTTTTCTTATGAAACTAAAGCATGAATATTGTTTATCCTAATGAGGGAACGTGTTTATGGTACCCAATAACAAAAAAAAGTAGATTATTACAAGAATATATGCTTTTTTCTTTTAACTAATAAACTTTAATTCTAAGGGAAATGGTTGAGAAAAAGCTTTTCATGCAAAACCAAAGCACGAATATTGTATATCCCAATTAGAAGTATGTGTTTATGGTCCACAGTAACAAAGGGAAAGAGATTATTGCAAGAATCCATGTTTATCTTTTCTGACAAAAGAACATTGATTCTAAGTAAAATCGTAGAAAAAAGCTTTTATTGTGAAACTAAAACATAAATTGTGTATCCCACTGAGGAGGATGTGTTTTTGTTGCTCAATATCAAAATGAAATGTGGTTATTATAGGATTCCATATTTTTCTTATTTAAAAGATGAACTTTGATTCTAAAGAAAATTATTGAAAAATGGCTTTTCCTATGAAGCAAAAGTATGAATATTATGTACCCTAGTAAAGGGAATGTGTTTATGGTGCCAAATAATTCGTGTTTGTCCTTTTTGATAGATCATCTTTCATTTTAAGGAAAATAGCAAAAAAAGCTTTTCTTACGAAATAAAGCATGCATATTGTGTATCCCAATGGCGCGAAGATGTTTGTCATGTTCAATAACAAAAGGAAAAAAGATTATTACAAGAATCCATGTTTCTCTCTTTTGATAGATGAACTTTGATTCCAAGAAAAATGGTGGAAAAAAGTTTCTCTTGCAAAACCAAGGCACGAATATTTTGTATCCCAACAAAGAGAATGTATTTATGGTGCCCAATAACAAAAGGAAAAAAGATCATCATAAGAATCCATGTTTGTCTTTTTTGACAAATGAACATTAATTCTATGGAAAATGATGGGAAAAAAGCTTGTCTTGCAAAACGAGAGTGGAATATTGTGCATCCCAATAAGGAAAATATGTTTACTCACCTAATAATGAAAGGAAATGAGATTATTAGAAGAATCCATGTTTGTCTCTTTTGACTTATGAACTTTAATTCCAAGCAAAATGGTTGGAAAAAAAACCTTTCTTGTGAAACCAAAGCTTGGATATTATCCTATTAGGAGAACATGCTTATGGTCCATAATGACCAAAGGAAAAGAGATTATTACAGGAATCAATGTTTATCTCTTTTGATGGATGAACTTTGATTCTAAATAGAATGGTGGAGAAAGAGCTTTTCTTGGGAAGCCAAAGCATGAAAATCGTGTCACCCATTAAGGAGAACATATTTGCGATGTCTAATAGCAGAGGCAACAATAATTATTGCAAGAATCAATGTTTATCTCTTATGGCAAAAGAACTTTGATTCAAAGGAAAATGGCAGCAAAAAAGATTTTTTTGTGAAATCAAAGCAAAAATATCGTGCATCTCAATGGGGACAATGTGTTTAGGTGCCTAATAACAAAAGAAAAGCAAAATTGTTACAAAAATCCATGTTTTGCATTTTTACGGATGAACTTTGATTCTATAAAAAATGGTGGAGAAAAAGAATTTCTTGTGAAACCATAGCATGATTATTATTTATCCCAATGAGGAGTACGTATTTATGGCACCCAAAATCAACAAGAAAGGAGATTGTTATAAGAATCCGTGTTCGTATCTTTTAAATGATGAGCTTTGATTCTAAAGAAAAGGGTTAAAAAATAGGTTCCCCTGTTAACCCAAGGTCTATATGTCATGAATACCAATGATGTGAACATTTTTATGGTGCCCAATAATAAAAGAAAAAAAGGTTATTATGAGACTCAATGTTTTTCTCATTCGACAGATGAACTTTGATTTTAAGAAAATTAATGGGAAGAAAGCTTTTCTGGTGAAACCATAATATGAATATTATGTATCCCAATGAGGAGAATGTCTTTATGGTGCCCAATAACAAAGGGATAGGAGATTACAACAAGAATCCATATTTGCTTCTTTTGACATACAAACATTGATTCTATGATTAAAAAAAAGCCTTGCCAACCTAAGGCATGAATATTGCATATCCTAATGAGGAGAATGTATTAATGGAGGCCAATAACAATTGGAAAGGAGATTATTTCAATATCTTTGCTCGTTTGATGGATGAACTTTGATTCTAAGAAAAATGGTGGAAAAAAAGCTTTTTTTGCAGGGTGAAAGCAAAATATTGTGTATCCAAGTGAACAGAATATGTCTATTGTGCCTAATAACAAAACGGAAAAAGATTATCATAAGAATCAATGTTTGTCCCTTTTAGCAAACAAACTTTGATTCTAAGGAAAATATGAAAAAAAAAAGCATCGCCTGTGAAATCAAAGCACAAAAAGTTTATCTCGATGAGAAAAACATGCTTATGTTATGGAATAACAAAAGTAAAAAAGATTATTACAAAAATCCATGTTTTGTAATTTTTAATGGGCAAACTTTGATTCTAGGAAAAAATAATGGAAAAAAACACTTCTTGTGAAACGAAAGAATGAATACTGTGTATCCCAATGAGGAGAATGTGTTTACAGTACCCAATAATAAAAAGAAAAGATATTATTACAAGAATCCATGTTCGTATCTTTTAGCAGATTAACTTTGATTCTAAGGAAAATGGTTGAAAAAAAACTTTTCATGCCAAACCAAAGCACAAATATTATATATCCCAATTAGAAGTACGTGTTTGTGGTCCACAATAACAAAGGGAAAGAGATTATTGGAAGAATTCATGTTATCTCTTTTGATAAATGAACTTTGATTCAAAGTAAAATGGTAAAAAAAAGTTTTTTTTTTTTTGTGAAACCAAAGCACAAATTGTGTATCCCACTGAGGAGGTTGTGTTTATGGTGCTTGATATCAAAAGGAAATGTTATTATTATAATATTCCATGTTTTTCTTATTTGATAGATGAACTTTGATTCTAAGGAAAATGATGGAAAATTGGTTTTTCTTGTAAAGCCAAAGCACAAATATTATGTGTTTATGATGCCAAATAATAAAAGGAAAAGAGATTATTATAAGAATTCGTGTTTGTCTTTTTTGGCGGACAATCTTTCATTCCAAGGAAAATGGTGAAAAAAAGCTTTTTTTGTGAAACTAAAACATGCATATTATGTATCCCAATAAAGAGAACGCATTTATCGTGTCTAATAGCAAAAGGAAATAAGATTATTACTAGAATCCATGTTTTTCTTTTTTGACAGATGAACTTTGATTGCCAAAAAAATGGTGGAGAAAAATTTCTCTTGCGAAATCAAGGCACAGATATTATGTATCCCAACAAAGAGATGTGTTTATGGTGCCCAATAACAAAAGGAATAGAGATTATCATAAGAATCCATGTTTGTCTTTTTTGATAGATGAATATTAATTCTATGAAAAATTTTGGGAAAAAAAGCTTTTCTTGTGAAACCAAAGTGCGATTATTGTATATCCCAATAAGGAAAATGTGTTTATACACCCAATAACAAAAGGCAATGAGATTATTATAAGAATTTATGTTTGTCTCTTTTGACTTATAAACTTTAATTCCAAGCAAAATGGTTGAAAAAAGCTTTTCTTGCAAAACCAAAGCAAGAATATTATCCCATTAGGAGAGCATGCTTATTGTCCACAATAACCAAAGGAAAAAAATTATTACAAGAATCCGTGTTTACATCTTTTGACATATGAACTTTGATTCAAAGTAGAAATGTGGAAAAAAAGCTTTTCTTGCAAAACCAAAGCATGAATATTGTCTCACCTCTTGAGGATAACATGTTTGTGGTTCCTAATAACAAAATTAAAAGTATTGCAAGAATCAATGTTTGTCTCTTATGGCAGACAAACTTTGATTGAAAGGAAAATGGTAGGAAAAAAGTTTTTTTTTTTTGAAACCGAAGAAAAAATATCGTACATCTTAATGAGAAGAATGTGTTTATTGGTGCCTAATAACGAAAAGAAAGAAAATTATTACAAAAATCCATGTTAGCCCCTTTTGATGGACGAACTTTGATTCTACAAAAAATGATGGAGAAAAGGAATTTTTCTTGCAAAACCATAGCATGATTATTATGTATCCTAACGAGATGAATGTGTTTATGGCATGCAAAAACAACAAGAAAAGAGATTATTACAAGAATCCATTTTCTTATCTTTTGATGGATGAGCTTTGGTTGTAAGGAAAAAGGTTTAAAAAAAGCTTCCCCTGCCAACCCAAGGTTTGAATGTCATGAATCCTAGTGATGAGAATATGTTTATAGTGCCCAATAACAAAAGAAAAAAGTTATTATGGACTTAATGTTTTTCTCATTCGACAGATGAACTTTGATTCTAAGAAAAATGGTAGAAAGAAAGCTTTTCTTATGAAACCACGACATGAATATTGTGTATCCCAATGAACAGAATGTGTTTATGGTGCCTAATAATAAAGGAACAAGAGATTACAACAAAAATCCATGTTTGTGTCTTTTGATGGACGAACTTTGATTCTATGGTTAAAAAAAACCTTGCCAACCTAAGGCGCGAATATTGCATATCTTAATAAGGAGATTATTTCATGCTTTTCTTACTTGATGGATGAACTTTGATTTTAAGAAAAATGGTGGAAAAGAAGCTTTTCTTGCAAGGTGAAAGCAATGAATATTATGTATCCAAGTTGTTAGCTATATTAGCTTTGAATTAATCTCAGTTTTGATATAACTAAAACTTAAGCTTAATTAGCTTGTGTTTAAA
>JBBYHO010026973.1:0-10252 GCA_038382025.1 Adansonia gregorii
ATACGATTTTGATTCTTAAAACAAAACTGATTCTAACTACCCTTTTATAAGCATGAAGTGCTAAACTACATTAAAGTTGTTGTTTTGTTCTCTAAAGAAATCGATTTCGATTGTGATTTTTCTTCAGTTTTCTTTCTTTTTAATTATTTTTTTATGCTTTTGGATTCTTTTTGACAAAAAAAAAAAGTTAATTGTTGGAACATGCGAGCAGTATTTTCTTTGTGTATGCCTTGGTGGTCAATCAGACAAAGGTAGATTTATTATCTAATAAAGATCTTCATTGTATATGTTTATATTCAAGTTTGGATTATTATTGAGTTTACTAGCGGTTGAATTTTTTTACGTTATAAGTATATTTGTGGTTATTTAATTTTATTTGTGGAGTTAAAAAAATTTATTACCGACGTATTTGATAATTATTGTTAAATTTTCATAATAAAATCATTGTAAAATATAAAGCTTTATAAGATGACTAATTTATACTCGTACGATGCATGAATTATTTTTTCTCTAAATATTTATATGTATGTACACATTATTTGGTGTTTTTAAACATATATTAAAATCTTTAATGTTTAACATATACAAAATGTATATAACCATCAAATTTGAATCAAATTCATTTAATTAATTTGTATATGCATACACAAAAAAAAAAATATATTCAGAATTTAATTTCTAATCAAATCTATTCAACTTGTTTAATTTGTATGTATATATTTTCATGTGAAATAAATTTAAAAATTCTAGAAAAGTTTAACATCATATCAAAATTAGATTTTATAAAAAAAAAAAAAATTTGCATTGCCAACCTTTCTTTCCTCAAAACAATTGAATAAAAATATAATTAAATCATAAAAATAATGCCATACATTAACTGCTATGTTGTCCTTAAAATACTCTTAAAATATAAAAAAATATAGTTTTTAAGGAAATATATATTTTGATAAATTGAATAAATATACCTTTTTTTTTGTGATTTTGACTAAATTTTCGTGTAAAAAATTAGTAAATATGCATCAAAAGAAAAAAATACACCTTTGAAATGAAAGTTGCAAATTGAAAAAAAAAAAAGTTACATGATTCTACTATTTATAGACTTATTAAATGTCAATAAATAAGATGTGTAAAAAATTTTAAATTTATTGATATCTTTTGAATTTAAAAAGATATGCATATTTTCAAGTTAAAAAAATGATAAGAAAATTTATGAAAGTAAAATGTTGAGATTTTTTTAATTTAAAAAAGAAATAGATAGTTTTGTGAAATAATGAATTCTTTAAATTTTATTTTTTTAGTTTAATCTTTGATTTTAGATGGATAAAAATATCAAAAGATTAATAGTAAATAATTATATATTTAGTCTGAAAAATATAATATGTAAAATATAATAAATAGTATATATATATGGTTATTTAAAAATTAAAAATTTTTTAATTAATTAATCTACTAATTTAAGATAGAATGTTGGAAATTATATTATTAGTTAAAATATATAAACAAATAAAATGATATAATTAAGTTACATCTATAATTTTTTTATCTTGATAGATTTGATAGTTTTTTAATTTAAGAAAAGCTTTTTGATAGAATTTAAGATTTGTTGTAATTTTAGATGCAATATATATTTGAAAATTAAGTGAATTATTTAAGATTAGTTAAATATAAAATTGAAAACTAGGATAAAGATTTTTTTTAAAAATTTTAAAATTAAATATAATATAATTAAAATTAAAATTATCCTACTTGTCATCAAGAGAAAATGTCCACGTAAACTACCATATCAGTATTGCTTATTAAGTAAGTATGTACCTCGTTATATTATGTATGTATATTAGATTATAAGATGTTATAATTGTGAGCTCATTTATGCGTTAAAGTTGTATTTCCTAAAGTTGTGTTTTGATATAAGGTAATCACGTAAAAAATCATGATAATTTACACATCGAGAATATATTATTATATTTAATAAATACTCACTGATCCTATTTTGCAGTGATCATATGACTATTTTGGTAAAGTAATATGTAAAATTAACTATAGTCCAATATTACCAGTTTAATATGTGAATTAAAATCTACTTTCTCTCAAAACTATATTTATTTTATATATTTTCAAACAAATATTCATTTTACCAAGTTAAAAACTAAAGTTGGTGCTTTTTTATCTCATTCTTAGTACTTTTCAATATGAAAAGGAAAAAAAAGAAAAATGAAAAGGTCATTTTTTTAATGTTATGTATAATAAAACTTTTTTGTTTTCTTTTATTATGATTTTAATAGATATAGTTCTATTCTAATTCAAATATTTTTTACATAATTAATATTATAAATGTCAATTTACTTATCAATAAATATATTCGTTAATTCAATAGATTAATTATACTTTATTATAAAGCCAATAAAATACTACTAATATTTTCACAAATTATTATCTTGGAACAATATTGCAATCACTAACTTGTGCATTTATTAGGATATGCATAGTTAATTGGTACTTTCAACAAAATAATGTTTGATTCTTAGTAACACCAAAGATAATGATCTAATTCCTAATAATTAATGACTATTATTCGAACAAGTTTATTTCAAATCACGAGTGATTAGATGCCTTTAGTAATAAGGTCACACAGTGATTAAATTATCCTAGAGATGCTAAAAATGACACCAAAATACTACTTAAATATTGCAATCTAACGATATTAAAATGAAATTGAAGGTCTTTCGCTATAGTACCCAGAGGTTCAAAATGCTACTTGAATGTTTTGAAAACTATACTAATAAGTTTTAAGTAATACAAAGAGAATTTAAAATGATACCCAAACATATCTACCTAAAGGTCTTGAAAGTTTTACTGTGAGGTTTTAAGATGATCTTGGAGATTTTGATTTGATGTTGAGAGGTTTTGATAACTTCAAGATACTCATAAAATTTTCCAATCTTTTCGTTAAGTTAGACTTTTAAAATTTTTGTTTTTCTTATATATTGGATATAGATGCCAAATAAAATTATACCAATCTCCAATCATACTATCAAGGATTTTCAAGTTGATGTTTTCATCTTATCTTCCAAACAAATAGCTTTAGAACTTGTTAACAAGTTCTAATCAATTGGATTTACCTTTCACCAATTTCATCATTCCATCAAAACAATTGTTTTTTTTTTTTCTTTCTTCAAAAAGCTACATCTTTTGACTTAAAGGCCTTAGATATCAATATCTTCCTAACTTTTTCATTGTTCACATCTCGTCCTTTTTTCTGCCCCAGAGTATTGTTCTTATCATATTGGTCTAGGAATCACCCATCTATCATTTATGCAACAAATTTCAAATGAGAATTAGAATTCATATATTCATTAATTTAAATTTGAATGCTCTCTTGTTTTTAACATATTTTGAAAACTCTATGAAAATGGCAATGATAATGGCCATCAAAATAATCATAAAAGTTTTTTTCTTTCCATTTTTTTAAATTTTCTTTCAACATGCTCCCTTATCAACATAAACTTTTCAAATGAAAATAAAAAATTAATTCACATAACTATTTTCCATCCTGAGGACATAAATCGATTCTTAACTTTCTTAAAACATATGACATTTGCATCTATTAAAAACTAGTAATTACTATCAAGAATGAATGATATGAATCGCAATTGGACTTTTTCAAGTAAATTGGATATTTCAATATATCAGGGTTTTAGTGATAAAGAAAGATCTTATCACATGATAAGAATGTTGTTCTTATCATGTTGGTCTAGGAATCACTGTCTATCATTTATACAATAAATATCAAATGAGAATCAAAATTCATATATTCATTAATTTAAATTCGAATGCTCTCTTGTTTTTAACATATTTTGAAAACTCTATGAAAATGACATTGATAAAAGTTTTTTTTTCCACTTTTTTAAATTTTCTTTCAAAATTCTCTTTTATCAACATAAACTTTTCAAATGAAAACAAAAAATTAATTCATGTAACTATTTTCCATCCTGAGGACATAAATCGATTCTTAACTTTCTTAAAACATATGACATTTGGATCTATTGAGAACTAGTAATTACTATCAAGAATGAATGATATGAATTGCAACTGGGCTTTTTCAAGCAAATTGGATATTTCATTATATCAGGGTTTTAGTGATAAAGAAATATCTTGTCACATGACAAGATAGATCAATAATTTTTCATCTATGCTCACTAATGCATTTTCTCAAAGAATGATAATTCACTGAAAATTAAGTTTCACAAAACGATTTGCTTTTAAAGCACAATCCACATCGACATTCTCTTTCAATTTCTTGATATAAAGGTTAGGTATGATGGGTTTGAAATTATGGGAAAGAAGGAAAAAATTCAAATCAAATCTTTAAAGTAATGTTAATCTTCTCAGGTTTCTTAGAAGTGTTCAATGCTTACTAGTTGATTCAAAGTGCTCTATTGTTTTTGTAGCCTTCGTGCAGTCATGCACTTAATTTTTAGAGTTAATTTGAAAGTTCAAATCTTTGCTCTAGACTGTTCTTTTTGGTTTTTCACTTCAAAGCCTTATTCCTTCATTTTATTTTCATTTCTTCTTGCTTTCATTGGTTGTTCTACCATGCATTTAAAAATTCAAAATTCAATCAAAACAAAGTAGTAATTCAAAAGGCAAAGCTAAAGAAAAAACTTCCTCCAGGTATCCGTATTTGATGAAAATTGACTTTTAATCTACATAATATAGGCTACGGTTTAGAATTTTAAAATATAGATAAAACAAATCCAAAATATATATTTAAGATAATAAAACCAGAGATCGTTTCCTTTCATGTCACATTTGTCCTTTTTATTTCTCAAAATATGTTTTTTTTTTTTTTTACTTTTACTTTTTTTTATTCAAATTTATTCCTTGACTAATTTTTTTTTCTAGAAGTATTTGAAGCACAAAGAGATTCCTTCTTTGTCACATGACAAGATAGATCAAAGTTTCTTAATCCATACTCACAAATGTATTTTCTCAAAACAATAATAGTTCATTGAAAATTAAGTTTCACAATGCAATTTTTTTTTTAAAGAACAATACATCTTAGCATTCTCTCTTAGTTTTTTTATGTTAAGTTTAGATATGATAGGTTTGAAATTTTACGAAACAAGGAAAAAAATTCAAAATTCAAAATTCAAAACAAACATTTAAAGTGATGTTAACCTTCTTAGGTTTTTTGAAAGTGTTTAATGCTCATTGGGTGGTTCAAAATTCTATCCCTCTGATGCTCCTTATTTTGTAGCCTTGGCATAATCGTATAAAATCTTTAGAGTTGCTTTAAAAGTTCAAATCTTTGCTCTAGGCTGTTCTATTTGGGTTTTCATTCTAGAGCCTTATTCTTTAGTTTGTTTTTTTTTTTTTCATTTATTTTCTTTCTTTCATTGGTTGTTCCACAATGTACTTAAGAATTCAGAATTTAACCCAAAAAATTATAATTCAAAAAGGAAAGCCAAAGAAAAAACTTCTATAAGTTACGTATTTATACTTGATCAAAATGGACTTTGAAACTATGTAATGTGAGCTAGGATTTAGGGTTCAAAAAATTGGTTTAACAAATCCAAAATGTGTTTGAGATAATAAAACCTAAGACCATTTCTTTTTATGTGGAAATTTGTCCTTTTTATTTCTCAAAACATGTTTTTTTTCTCACTTTTCATTTTTTTCATTTTCTTCTTTTTAATTTTTTATTCAAATTTATTCTTTGATCAAATTTTTTTTTGAAAATAGTTGGAGCAAAAAAAGGAATCTTTCTTTGTCACCTAACAAGATAAATCAACATATTTTTTTTTTCCTTTATGCTCACAAATGTATTTTCTCCGAACAAGAATAATTTCTTGAAATTTAAATTTCACAAAATAATTTGTTCTTAAGAACAATTCATGTTGGCATTTACTATTAATTTCTTGATGTGAAGGCTAGGTATGATAGGTTTGAAATCTTAGGATGATGAAAAAATATTCAAAAATTCAAAAATTCAAAAAAAAATCTTCAAGTGACTTTAACTTTCTTAGGTTCCTTCAAAGTGTTCAATCCTAATTGGTTGATACTAAATACACTCCCTCTAGTGCTACCTAGTTTTTGTAGATTTGCTAGAATTATGCATAAAATTTCTGGGGTTAATTTAAAACTTTAAATATTTCCCAAATTGCTCTTTTTTGATTCTTCACTCTAGAGCCTTTTTCTTCCTTTTTTTTTTTTTTTTCATTTTGTCTTTCTTTCATTTGTTCTTCCACCCTGTAATTAAGAATTCAAAATTCAACCAAAATAAAGTAGTAATTCAAAAGGAAAAGCCAAAGAAATTTTTTTTCCAAGTATCTATACTTGATCAAAATAGACTTTTAAAGCATGTAATGTACGCTAGGGTTTAGGGTTCTGAAAAATGGATAAACAAATCCAAAATAATTATTTAAAGTAATAAAACCAAAGATCATTTCTTTTTATGAGGGCATTTGTCCGTTTTAATTCTCAAAGCATTTTTTACTTTTTACTTTTCCTTATTTTTTCCTATTCTTTAACCAATTTTTCTTTTAAAAAGAGCTAAGGCACAAAGGGATTCTTTCTTTTTCCCTAAGATCTTTTGTGACTTTCGCTTTCCTCTATTGTGAACATGTTTAATTTCAAATTTTTTCCCAATGTGAAGGGTGATCCTTAGTTGGATTCTTTATGAAAGAAATCGATTGGCTTAAAAAGGATGGCAAACAAATAATTTCAAAATTTTAAAGGAATATAAAAGATAACCGTTTCTTATTTCGAATATAGATACTTAATTGACGAGCAATCTTCAATAAGAGAGATGAGACTTTTTCTTTTTGCCTTCCAAATTATTTGAATACCTCACACGCATTGTAGTCACAATCAACTTTTCTTCGTATTTTTTGTTTTTGCAAGTAATGTTCAAAATTCATCATGTCATTTTACTATTCAAGTGAAAGCTTTAACATAACAATTTCCCTATTCATAGTACACTTAGATTGTTCATCTAATATAGCAGTGGTGGTTTAAACCTTATTGTTCGTAGGTAATCATGTCTTGCTAAATTATTTATGAATGCTCTCCAGTAACCTGGTGGAGACCCAGTTATTATCGTTTGGGAATGTTGCCTGACTTTATTTTTTTTTAAATATAACTTTAAAAAAATGTAATAAGCATGATAAGGATGAATATGAGCAAGTAATAAACTTAGCATTATTGTATATAAACCATTGTTTTATTTATTTATTGTATTAACCATCGTTTTAGTTATTATGTTTTTGCAATAACTCGAAAATCACTTGCATCCGAGAATATCCCAGAGTCCCCATCAACTTGGAGAAATTTAAGACAATACTCTTTTGCACGTTAATACTCCAAGTTATTTCGTGAAGGTGACAATAGTGATACTTGGTGAGAAGATCGTAGGAACCTCCTCAACAACCTAATGGGAGTCAAAAAATCATTTCCGAGGTCATAAAATCCAAAACGAAATTAACCTTTTATTTTATTATTATTTTTTAAAAGAGAAAATGAATGAGAGTTTTTTTTTTCCATTTTGAAAATTGTTGCTAAATATCCCAATGCTTTCGGTAATATTTCATGGATCCCTCAAGATTTATTCCTAAATGAATGTTAATGATGCCCGAGTTACGCGTCGGATAAGAACGACGAAGACGTGTCAGGTTCCTTTCTTTTTCCTTTTTTGCTTCCCTCTCCTCAAGACTAGGTTGAGCAAAATGGACTCGAGTCAGGTTCGGATCATTACCTAGGCCCCTTCTCTTTTTTTGGCTATATATGGCCTATTTTCTTTTCTTCCTCCCCATTTCTCTCTTTCACTTTCTCTTTGCTTGTTTCCTTTCTTAACGGTTCTTCTTTAAACCAAGAAACCGCCCACAATCTCAGACTTCGGCGACTAAGCATCGATGATTGATCATAAAAAAATTTCAAGGTCAACCTTTTTTCAACCTTTTCTTCTCACATACGAACTTTGTTATGCCTGAAAACACTCCCAAAAGCCTAGGTCTAAAGCTTAACCATGAAACTTCTACTTAAAATCCAATTGTCCTCGTTTGTTGGATTGAGCCCAAATTTCATCCGAAGCTTCCTTGCAACGTCCCTCAACTTTTCACCGTTCAAATCTTTGAAAGCCCTTCCCTAACCCCCCAGAAGCTAAATTTGTCGAACCCGCTGCAAAAATGCGTTGTTTGCTTTTTGGTTTTGCTTACTATGTAAGATGTGTTCTAGCTATGCATTTGTATTTTGAATATCCTTTCTTATGGCTTTTGGGTTTGACCGAGAGGATTCCCATTTTTTCCTCCGGTCCTCTTCCTCGTTGGTTCTTTTGTATAGCCAAGCAACCGATGAGAACTCCTTGGTTTTTTTGGGATATGGAGGTTGCTTCGAGTTTTGGGGAAGGGTTGCAGTGGGTTATGGTGGTGCCATGGCAATGTGATGGTAAGGTGTACTTACAGTGCGATTCACACTGTCAGTAATCCTCCATTCTTTTTAATTTTTGAAGTTTTAATTATTAGTTATTATTTTATTTACTTTAAATTTTAATTAATTAAATTTTAGTTAATTTATTAGTTTACAAATAAGTCAATTGAATCTTTGATTAATTCCGGATGAAATTAGGTGTTTACACCTTCCATGTGTTTGATATGTACTTGCTTGGTCTGTGATGCTATTTAATTTTTGAACTTTCATGAGTTCTACTTATGTTATAACAAAATGACATACTTTGATATAGCTGGTGCCTTTCACGTAAAAACTATTTGTGCCTAAAATCGATCGCTAACTCTCGTAAAAAGGGACGAAGTAGAATGCAAATTTCGCTTGAATATATCTATACTCAAGTGTTTGTCTTTGTTGAATAAATGCATTGATGAAATACCTTCTCGAAAGTCTCGTGTTCAAAGCAAATTGTAGCTAAGACGTAATTGTGAGACATGATATATAAGACTTACACACTTACAATTAAATATCTTTTTGCTCAAAAAATATCATGTACTGACTTGGTGGTCATCACATTAAAATGCTTACATTGGATACATTGCTACACTTGTACTTAATGCTTTGAATTATATGCTTTTATTCTTGAAATTGTTATGCTTTGAAGCTATCCTTGATACATATGCTTAAATGAATATATCTTACAAATTATACATGTATTAAAATGAATATATATGGCATTATCTTAAATATTGTTGTTGAAATGATATACCTTGTGTTGAAAAATCGAGTCAGAGATTAAGCTACGGATAGTGAATACAATGTTAATATGTTGTGAAACTAGCTTTGTTTACGAGGGAGTTTTTTAAAAAGTGTTTTTTTAATTTATTTTAACTCACTGCATGAACAAATTAAGGGGATTTTTCTGTAAAAAAAATAGAATTTATCTTAAAATTTATATTTAAAAAATGAGAGATTATTAGCTTTAAATTCAACGTTGTTTCGAAATGACAAAAGCTTTTAAGTGCTTATATTTGGAAGTAAATTTGCTTAAATTGTGTATATCTCAAACAAAAAGTTTCACCTACAGATTATTTACTTGAAGCCTCAATGCAAGTCCATTGGTATTTCAAAGAAAATTATTTTCGTTGGACTTAATAAAATTGTGATACAATATTGGTTTTGAGTGATGGAATTTTTATTGAGCTTTAATTTAAAAATGGAATCCAAATGACATTCAAGGCAAACTGATTTATTATTGAACTTGAAAATAATTTTGAAAATTTAAAATATTTGCCTCAATATTTTGTTATTAATCCCATATTTAAAATAATACAAGATTTCAAGTTCACAATATTCGTCAAATGAGTTTTAAGGAAAAAAATAGTCTTTCTTCAAGCTTAAAATGCATGATTTTTAACAATTTACGCTATATTTGGATAGCCAATAGTAAAGAAAATGAAGGGAAAGTAAAGTACACTAAAAGAAATATTTTTTTTTTTTAAGGAATGACAGAGATACATCTACCATTTGTTTAGATAGTAAAAATTAATAGAGGAAAGGAAAGGAATCCTAGCAACCATTGTTTGTTAAAGCGTGAAATAGAACAGAAAGGATTCATTGCAATAGTAGCCTATTTTTATAATACAGTATCAAAATTATTCGTAAAATAGAACTAAAACTTATACAAACATCAAAATTGTTCATAAAAAACCATAATAAGAGACTAATAAAAATTCATAATTAGAGAGTAAATCAATAACATGTCAACATATATTTGTCTAGCACAAACTAATTTTACGAAAATAAAAAA
>JBBYHO010026984.1:0-11796 GCA_038382025.1 Adansonia gregorii
ATCTAATGGGAGTATTTAAAGAATTTTAAACTTCAAAACTTGAGAAAATTCTACAAAAAATTTTATAAATAAAGGAAGGCTCATATTTTAAAATTGAAAAAAATTAAAAATAATTTAAATTTATATTAAATAGGTTAAATATAACATGTTATCCAAAATATTAATGATTAAAAATAAAAATTGAGATTTCAAAATTTGAAATAAATTTAATAGGGAAAAATTTCATAGACATAATATTCGTGATACTATGAAAAATTAAAAAATAATTGACAAAATTGACAACTTGACACCTCATGGTATAAAATGTTAATACATATTTTTTGAATTTTTTTATTTTCTTGGAATGCATTTTAGTATAAATACCACCTAGGTGTCGATAAAAATATAAGACGGTTAACTTTTAAGTTTTACGAAAAATCTCAAAAAATTCATAAAAATGGGAAGTTTGGCTATGATATTTTTTGCTTAAACAATTTTTGAAATTTGACAAAAGAATATTTGAAAACTAATTTTTCTTTTTAAACATTCATCTTTTTAATCCGAGATTAGTCCACAAATGGCACTTTTTCTGTCACATGCCAATACGACTATTTATATGTGATAGAATAAATTAAAAAAATGTGTAAGCTACCCGACAAAGATCGACCTTTGTAAGGTCGACAGCTATATTCCTGGTCTCGGATAATTGGGGCTATTGGAAAAAAGACCTGGATGAAATTAAGTGTCTACACCATGTAATAAAGAAAACCATAAAAAATTGGGATTTCATAAATCTAATTTTAACCTTAATTAAACTATTCAATTAAGTCTATTAAGTCAGGCTTAATTAAATCCAATTTTTAAGCCAAACATTTTGTCTCATAGTTAAATGGCCATAAGTTCATGTGATAAAAAAAAAGAATCACATTTTGACCTATAATTTTGGATATGCAAGATGAATATTTAAGTGAAAAGTTATTCTTATGTTTTCTTGTCAAAGTTTTGAAAATTTGTTTCTGCGAACAATATCGCGATCAAATTTCTCATTTTTAGGAATTTTTAATGAATTTTTCATTAAACTTGGGAAGCTGACATTGCATAATTGTATTAATGCCTGCATGACATTTATGTCGATATATACTCTGAAAAATGAGAAGTACTCAAGGAAAAATTCATATTAGCATTTTGTCTAATAGGGAGTTAGGTTTTTCATTTTTGTGACTAATTTTGAATTTTTTATAGTATTGCGCGTTTTATACTCGTAAAATTTTTTCTGATAAAACTATTTTGGATTCAAGAACTCATCTTACCATTTTGTAAAATAATATCTGGGATGATATATTTTATTTAATTCATTTTATATAAGTTTTAACATATTCTTTGAAATTTTCTCTGTTCTAAAATATAAGCTTTATTTATCTATAAAATTTTATGGTGGAATTTTCTTAAGTTTTCAACTTCAAAATTCTTTAAAAATTTATATTTAATTACCATTAAATCAATTTTTTTCAAAATTTATTTTAATTTATAAATTTTACATTTTTTTCTTGTTTCCAAAATAAAAAGTTTTATACTCTGTAAATTTTTTCTCTTTTTTAATAAGATTTTTTTTTAGTTTATAATTTTTAAAATTTTTCAGATATTATTATTTAATTTATAGTATATCAATTTAGGAAAATTCCTTTTATTTTATTAGTTTTGCATTTTTCTTTTGAAATTCTTCTGTTTCCAAAATACAAAGTTTTCTACTTCATAATTTTTTGGGAAGATGATGAGGATGAAAAGATAATGGAGAATGATAAAGATCACAAGATAATATCTTTTTATAACTGATAATCTTAGATAAAAATCAAATAATCTTATAAATCAAATTATCTTGTAATTGATAATATTCTCTAAGAGTTATCTTTTAGAAGTATAAATCATAACCCCCTATGAAATTAGTATAAATAGGGGTCATTCCATTTTATTCAATATTAAGAAATAATAAATTCTCTTCTTCAATTGAGAGTCATTTCTCTTTTCTAATTTTTGAGCCATTTTTGGTATTAAAGTCGAGTTCCAAAGATGGGGAGTACTTGAAAAACAGCCTAAAGTTGAAGACTTCAAAGTAGTCTAACAAGAGTTGTCATTGTCACCTTCGAAATTCATAGTTTCAATCATTTTTCAGCCAAAAGAAGGTCTCCACTATGTTCAGGACGTCGAAAAATCATGGATTGGAAAGTTTCATTGCCGGAAGGTATAGCACACGCTTCTGTGCACCACGCCGGAAGACCACGTGCCAGCCAAAGGTTAAAGACAAACATGTCAGCTGTCACGTCAGCACTGAGGTGTCCAATTAGTGACATATCAGCCACACATAGCATGGCATATGTCACATTCGCCACATCATTGCCCAGTCAGCATAATTGCCTTGTCATTACCACATTATCCAACCACAATCTGCCACATGTCATTTTTGCCACAACATCGTCAACGTCAGCCCTTTGTCCAGTCATCACCACATCACCCAACCATTACCTGCCACGTCTCTTTAACTGCCACATCATCACCCTGTTAGCATATTTTTCCTTAATTATATTTTGACCCCTAAGCTATTCAAAATTTTAGTACAACCCTTTATCTTTTCAAAATTTTTTATCAACCCCTAAACTTTTCAAAATTGCAAGTTAACCCCTTGATTTCCTGAAATTACACCCAAGCCCTAAATTTCTTAAAATTTCATTTTGACCTAATTTTTGAACCTAATTCTTAATTACATCCTTAAGCCATACCCCTTATTTTCACTAGCCTATAATATGCCTTCAAGATGAAGATCTGTGAATGAAGTTGAGATAGAAGAATTGAGATGACAAGTTCAATTACTGTAAGAGATGGTGAATGTTCAACGAGCCCAGTTGGATGCACAAGGAAGACAAATAAAGATGATTCAGATAATAGCGACACTTCATCAGTCGGTAATCGTCAACCTCATAGACCGACAGTCCTCAACAGCGATATCAAAGTGGACATTCCAGATTTTAGAGGAGAGCTCCAACCAGATGAGTTCGTAGAATGGCTCCAAATAGTTGAGCGAGTGTTTGAATATAAAGAGGTGCCAGAGGACCAAAAAGTCAAAATTGTTGCCATCAAGCTTAAGAAGCATGCTTCCATATGGTGGAAAAATTTTAAGAGGAAGCGTGAGCGTGAAGGGAAAAAGAAGATTAAAATATGGGAAAAAATGCGACGTGAGCTCACACGTAAGTTCTTACTCGAACATTATTATCATGATTATTTTCTTCAACTATATAATCTTCACCAAAAGACTATGTTTGTGAAGGAATATACTAGGGAATTTGAAAAGCTCATGATGAAATGTGACATCTAAGAAAAAGAAGAGCAAACAATAGCCTGCTACTTTAGAGGGTTGAACACTAACATTGCCCATCAGGTCCAGCTTCAACAATACTAGACTTTAGATGATGTCATTTGTCTAGCCATCCATGTTGAGAAACGATTACCGAGAAGACCTTTTTACCAACCTCTTTCCTTTACCAAGAATCCTTTTGATGTCCGTAGGACTTCAGTTCAGCAAACCAGCTCTTCAAGCAAGCCTCCACCTAAAGCTGCCAGATAATCTAGCTCCAAAGCACTTAAGTGCTTTAAATGCCAAGGTTTTGGCCACATTGCTTCAGAATGTCCAAACTGTAAGGTTGTCACCATTATTGAAAGAGAAGCTTATAAGGCATGTGAAGAAGATGATAAGCCCGTGTTTGATGAAAAACTAGTATTTGATGATAAAGTCATGCTCGTCGATCATGGTGAAACACTGGTGATCAGGTAAAGCTCGTATACAGCGCAAGCAAAAGAGGAGTCACAGATACGTCACAATATTTTTCACACTCGCTGTACTACCCAAGGCAAAGTATATGGTGTAATCATTGATAATGGAAGCTATAAGAATGTAGTATCCAACTATATGGTGGAAAAGCTGAACCTATCCACTCAAGTTCATCCATATCCATACAAATTACAATGGTTCAATAAGGGAAATAAGGTAAAAATTTTTAAATGATGCCTTATTTCTTTTTCAATTGGCAAGAAGTATCAAGATGAAGAATGGTGTGATGTTGTTCCCATGGATGCCTATCATATTTTACTTGGGAGACCTTGGCAATATGATCGCCATGCTCTATACGACAGTCATGCGAACACTTATTCCTTTGTGAAGGATGGAGTGAAGATCAAGCTAGCACTATTGTCACCTTGTGAATATAACCAAAGCAAGAATGAGTCTAAGCTGCTAGTGTCCTTAATTGCTAAGGAATAATTCAAGGTGACGAAAGTGGAAGCCCAAAACATGGGATTGATCTTGTTGCTTGAGTCAAATGAAGGAACCACATTTCTGCTAGAAATCAAACAATTGCTAGCTGAATTTTCAGAGATTGCCACCCATACGTGATATCCAAAATGCAATTGACCTAATCCTCGGAGTAGTACTTCTTAATAAACCTACTTATAGGATGAGTCCCCAAGAACATGCTGAAGTTCAACGACAAGTTGAAGAGTTGTTAAAGAAAGAAATAATTCAAGAAAGTGTCAGTCCCTGTGTTGTGCCCATACTCTTGGTACCTAAGAAAGATAAAAGTTGGAGAATATGTGTCGATTATCGAGCAGTTAACAAGATCACCATCAAGTATCGATTCCCGATACCTCGGCTTGATGATATATTGGATTAGTTACATGGTGCAACTATTTTTTTCTAAGATTAACCTATGAAACGGGTATCATCAGATCAGAATTTAACTTAGAGATGAATGGAAGACCGCCTTCAAAATAAGAGATGGCCTGTGCGAATAAATAGTGATGCCTTTCAGGTTAACAAATGCCCCTAGCATATTCATGCGTCTGATGAATCAGACCGTTCGATCCTTCATTAGGAAATTTATGGTCGTTTACTTTGACGACATTCCTATCTACAACAAGAACTTCGATGATCATTTAGAGCACTTACGGTAAGTATTCCAGACTCTTCGGAAGCAAAAACTCTATGCTAACCTGAAGAACTGTTCTTTCTTGACCAATGAAGTGAATTTTCTAGGATATATCATCACCGCTAAAGGTGTCTGAGTTAACCCAGGCAAGATTGAGTCCATCAACAGTTGGCCCATTCCAAGATCTACCCAAGATGTTTGAAGCTTCCATGGATTAGCTTCCTTCTACAGGAGATTTATCAAAAATTTTAGTTCCATTATTGCACCACTTACAGATTGCATCAAAGGAGATAACTTTCAATGGATAGAGTAAGCTCAGAAAAGCTTTAAAGAATTGAAGAAGCATTTGACAGAAGCCTCTGTGCTAGCTCTTCCAAAATTTGACCAAGTGTTTGAAGTCAGCTATGATGCTTCTAATATTGGGATTGGTGCCGTTATGAGCTAAGTGGGACATCTAATTGCCTTCTTCAGTGAAAAGTTAAATGAGGCGAAACTCAAATATTCCACTTATGATAAAGAGTTCTATGCCATTGTCCGAGCTTTATAGCATTGGAGTCATTATTTATTGAATAAGGAGTTCATTCTTTATTTGGACCATGAAACCCTCAAGCATCTGAATTCTCAATAAAACATCAATTATAGACATGCTGCTTGAAGTGAAATTTTAAAATCTTATCCATTCCTGCTCAAGCATAAGACAGGAACCTTGAATTCTATAGCGAATGCACTTAGCTGACATCATACTTTGTTAACCACTCTTCAAGCAAAAGTTGTTGGGTTTGAAGTTATTAAAGAGCTATACAAGGATGATCCTGATTTTCATAAAGCATGGAATTACATAGAGGCATAACCTTTCTAGCAGTTCCACAGGCATGAAGATTTTTTATTTCGAGAAAAAACTCTTTGCATTCCTCAATGCTCATTACGAGAAGCAATTATCTGGGAGGCCCACAATGGAGGATTAGCAGGTCACTTTGGACGAGATAAAACTGTGGCCTTAGTCAAAGAAAATTTCTACTAGCCCAAGCTTGAAAGAGATATCAATGGGCATATCCAAAGATGCAGAACCTGTCACTTGGCTAAGTCTAAAAGCCAAAAAACGGGATTATACATGCCTCTTCCTGTTTAAGATGCACTTTGGGAAGATGTAAGTATGGATTTTGTTCTTGGATTACCTTGGACTCAAAGACAAAAAGACTCTATAATGGTAGTTATGGATTACAAAGATGGCACAGTTTATCCCATGCCAAAAGATGAATAATGCTGTTCAAGTGGCAGAATCATGTTTCAAGGAGGTTGTTCATCTCCATGGCATTCCAAAAACTATTATTTCTGACCGAGATGTCAAGTTCTTAAGCCATTTTTGGAGGATTCTATGGAAGAAAATGGGAACTGAGCTTCAATTCAGTGGTGCGAGCCATCCTCAGACAGATGGACAAATTAAAGTAGTTAACAGGATTTTAGAAAACCTAGTTCGGAGCTTTGTCTGGAAAAATTTAAAACAGTGAGATTTTATAATCACTCAGGTTGAGTTCGTCTACAATAACTTAATTAATCAAGCTATTGGCAAGTGTCCATTTGAGGTGGTTTATGGCACACGTCCGCTTAGTCCATTAGACTTGACCCCTTTATTCGACCAGCGACAATACAGCGCCGATGGAGACCAAAGGGCAAAAAAAGTCAAAAAGTTGCATGAACAAGTCCGAGAGCGAATCCAAAAGTAAAACCTAAGATACAAGGCTCAGCGTGACAAGCATAGGAGACAACAGATTTTAAAAGTAGCAGACTTGGTATGGATACACTTGCAAAAGGAATGATTTCCAAACCAACCAAATTCCAAGTTATCACCCAGAGCCGATGGTCTATTCAAAGTTATGCAGAAAATCAACAACAATGCATACAAAATTGAACTATCAGGCGTTTATAGAGTCTCTACTATTTTCAATGTCGTCGATCTTTCGCGAAACTTTAAGGACGATACTGAGTTTGACTCGAGGGTAAGTCCAATCCAACCGAAGGAGAATGATAAGGATGAAAAGATAATGGAGAATGATAAAGATCTTAAGATAATATCTTTTTGTAACTGAAAATCTTAGATAAAAATCAAATAATCGTATAAATCAAATTATCTTGTAATTGATAATATTCTCTATGAGTTATCTTTTAGAAGTATAAATCATAACCCCCTATAAAACTAGTACAAATAGGGGTCATTCCATTGCATTCAACATCAAAAAATAATAAGTTCTTTTCTTCAATTGAGAGTCATTTCTCTCTTGTAACTTCTAAGCTAGAAGATTTTTCTTCGTTTATAATCTCTAAAATTCTTTAAATATTAATAATTAATCCGTACTAAATCAGTTTTGAAAAATTCAATTTATTTTATGAGTTTTAAAATTTTTTCTTTTACCGAGATACAGCTTTTGTACTCCGTAAATTTTTTTGAGGAGATTTTTTGAGTTTCTAATTTTTAAATTTCTTTAAATATTATTATAATTCATATTAAATCAGTTTTGAAAATTTTAATTTATTCCATGAGTTTTAAAATTTTTTCTATTATTGAGATACGAAGTTTTCTACCCTTAAATTTTTTTCATTAGAATTTTTCTGAGTTTATAATTTTCAATATTCTTCAAATATTATTACTTAAATCATGTTAAATCAGTTTTAAAAAATTTAATTTAGTTTACAAGTTTTGCATTTTTTTACAAATAACAATTTTTCCCAACAAGGGTTTTTCTCACAAATTTTTACGAGTTTGGTGTTTTAAATGTTTTTCTATTTATAAAAAAATTGTTTTTACTATTAGGACATATTAAATTAATCACAAGAAATTTTATTTCAAATACATAATCTTTAAATGTTACAATTTAATCATTTTAATTAATATAATTTTACAGATATTACAAATATCCCACAAAATCTCTAGAAAAGGATGATGTTATAGATGATACAAGCTACAAAATTACCAAAACAATAAATTTATATCAAATCACTTTTAATCTAAACTCAAATCAATAAAAAACTAATTATTACTTAAATAAAAAAAAAGAAAAAAGATCGAAATAGATAAAAGGCCCAACGACCAAGAAGGTTTAGAGAGCTTCTTGCCATCCCTCCCATCTTGAAAAACCATGGGACAAAGTCTCCTACATTGCTAAGGATTTCCATGGTAAAATTTAGCCATTTTTCTTAAAATTTCTCATGAATTTTTAGTTTTTCAAGCCTTTCAAGGAAGCTTCATATACAAATCTTGTAATTTTTACTTATTTCCATTATTTTTCTTCATTTTTATGGTCAAAAAACATTTTAAAGCTCATGGACTTCATCCATGCTGAAAGGCTAAACATGCTGACAGTCATCTATTTTCTATTTATTTGTTGTTATTCTTTATTTTTTTATTAGTTGTGCTTTAATTTTTTTATATATTTTTGTTGCTGTTGCGATTTTGATTTTGTTGTATAGGTGTGCTTATGTTTTTCTTTTCTTGAAGTTTGTATGATAATATTTTGTTAGATACTTTTTATATATCTATTTTTGTGATTTTATTTTTATTTAAGCTTGGTAGTAATGATTTACATTTATTTTCATTATTTCATATATCAAAACATGCTTGGATTTTATGTTTCTTGGTTTGATCAAACATGGTAAGTTGTTTTGATGATGATTTTGAGCCTATTTTGTGATAATTTTATGTTTTTTTTTCATATTTTTTAGGTTATTTTACAATTTTAATGAACATAAGTATTAAATTTCAAAATGTCTAAACTTTTTTTAGACTATTTTTTTGCGCTTGGTCAAAAATTTTGTAAGCCATGAAAATAATTGATTCATGTGTTTCTAAACATGTTTTACGTATTTTTCACACTTCAAGAGTCATTTTACAATTTTATGAAGTTTAGGGACTAGTTTGCAAAAATATAAAATTTTTATTCATGGTTAAAGGTGCTTGATCAAACCTTCATAGGAATGTTTTCCATGATTTACATGCTGATTTTTTCATGATTAATCATATTTTGCGATAATTCATTATGTTTTTCTATATAGAGGTCAAAATGTAATTTTACAAAGTTGAGGGGTCATGTTGTAAATTGTAGAGAAAAAATTTTTTAGGCTATTTGGTCGAATACCTGGTGATATATTAGTTGTATTTTCATGCATAATTTCATATCATTTTTATAAATTTTAGGTTATTTTATTACGTAGGGACTAAAATGATAATTTAGAAAAATGTAGGGGCTAAATTGCAAACTTTGGTATTTAAAGGGCAAAATAGTCATTTTGTCACTTTTAAAAATTTTTATTACTCATATGGCCTTTCGTAAGGGTATGGAAACTTTCAAAACTTTTTGAATTCTCTCAATTTTCTATCAAGTGCAAAATGAAATTTTAAAAAAATTAGGGTGTTAATTGTAATTTTTACATTTTAAGCCAAATTTTGAACTTTAATTTCCCTATTTAGGATAAATTCATCCATTTCTCATCATTATAGTGTCCATTAGGGTTATAAGGTTACTTTTATGTCAAAGGTATACCTTAAGGGCATTTTGGTAATTTTGCTTATCAAGATGTTTTTACGCTAAATGTGAATATTTATGATTGATTTAGCCTTCTAAGGTCATTTTAAGCTCCATTAAGGTTGCTGGGATACTTTCACATCAAAGTTATACCCTAAAGCCATTTTGGTAATTTTGCTTACGAAGACGCTTTTATGCCAAAGGTGAATATTTAGGATTGGTTTAGCTTTCTAAGGTCATTTTATGATCTACTAGGATTACTGAGATAATTTCGCATCAAAGGTATATCCTAGGGACATTTTGGTAATTTTGCTCATTGACATGCTTTTATGCCGAAGGTGAATTTTTAGGGTGGGTTTAGCTTTCGAAGATTATTTTCGGGTCATTAGGGTTATCAGGATATTTTCAAGTCGGAGGTATACCTTAGGGGCACTTTGGTAATTTTATTTTGAACTGAGTCCAACATAGTAACCAAGATGCTTCTATGCTAAAGGTGCATATTTGGGATAGGTCCATTATTTAATCCGCATTTTAGTGTCCTTTAGAGTTACTGGGATACTTTCACGTCGAAGGTATACCCTAACGGCATTTTAGTAATTTTTTCCATCAGGATGCTTTAACATTGAAGATGAATATTTAGAATTGGTTTACCCTTCTATGATCATTTTAGTGTCCGTTATGGGACCATGATACTTTCATGTCGAATGTATACCCTAAAGGCATTTTAGTAATTTTGCTAAAGCCAAATCCTAGGTAGTGATCGGGATGCTTTTATGCCGAGGATGAGCATTTAGGATAGGTTCAACCTCCCATGATCATTTTCGTGTTATTTAGGGTTATCGAGATACTTTCACATCGAAAGTATACCATAGGGGTATTTTAGTAATTTTTCTAAAATCCAATCCCAGAGAGTAACCAGGATGCTTTTATGCCAAAGACGGATATTTAGGATAGGTTCATCCAGTTCTCATCATTTTGGTGCCTGTTAGAATTAACGGGATACTTTCACGTTAAAGGTATACCTTAGTGGCATCTTGGTAATTTTTTTAACCAGGATGCTTTTATGCCAAAGGTAAATTTTAGGATTAGTTTAGCCTTCCTAGATTGTTATAACATCCATTAAGGTCACATGGATACTTTTATGTCGAAGGTATACTCTAACGGCATTTTTATAATTTTTCTTCGAGTCTAGTCTTAGATAAGCATTATAATGCTTTTAAGTCGAAAGTGCACATTTAAGATAGGTTCACCCCTGTTCAATCATTTTTGAGTCCTTTAAGGGTTACTAGATACTTTCATGTGGAAGGTATACCTCAAGGGTATTTTTGTAAATTTGCATTAGAACTAAATCCTATATGAGTACTAGGGTACTTTCACGTCGAAAGTACACATTAAGATTAAATGCCTCGTATTAGATCATTTCTAGGTCATAGAGTTAGTATTTTTTAAAAATAAAATTATTTTTATAAATAAAACAATGTCTCCTAATTAAATTAATACGTAGGATTCCTACTAGAATATGTGAGAAATTTTACGGATTATTTTAATAAGAAGATATCTTCTTCAAATAGAAAGTCGAGATTTTCAATTTCGAAAAGATAAAACCTTTCGCATTCTGCATAGTTCTTCAATGGGATCCAATAGAGAATTCATGTCCACTTGGTTCCTCGAGAGGGTACAAATAATTTTGTGATTTTCAAAAGCATTAAAACCCTATTTTCTCTGAATAATAAATTTGTTTAATGAAGTATTACAAAATTTATAATTAAATATCATATATCGAAACCAAATAAAAATCAAATTTATTTTAATACATGATTAATAAGGTATCGATTACCGCACATCACAAGAAGGTTGATCCTTACTTTTAATTGTAATTGACTCTTAGACCCATTCAAGTGACCTCTGGTATGAGCGCAGACTTCAGAGTTTGTTTCTATGGATTTCGAAATCTTTAAAATACAAACTTTGACAGGTGTCCAATCTCACTTGGCCAAAAGAAGATTGGTGGCAACTCCAAATAAATGGTCATTTCATAATGACTACTTAGAGTTAAGTTGAGTGAGTGATTCATCTTGACAACTCAGTCCCCAGGTACAAAAAAAATAAAGAATAATAATCATGATATAGGCACCAAATAAAAAATAACGTTATATAGATATACTTAGAGATAAAGGGATATATTTGCCATTTTAAGTCAAGCTAGTAGCATATGTATCCGTTCCACGTTGCAATAGCTTGGCGACTCCACTAGGGATAGCTAGAGAGTCAGGCCTAAAATTAATTAAGTGTTAACTAAATTTTGATTAATTTGGTTTTAACCAATG
>JBBYHO010027005.1:0-11794 GCA_038382025.1 Adansonia gregorii
CTTCTTGATTAAAAACGTATACTACTGGTGTGAAGACCATTATGCATCCAAGACCCTCCACGTTAAGAATGACGCTAGGGTGGATTAAGGAGTTGGCAGGGGTTTTGGCCCTGTCTTCTCAAAAATTCTTTGATACTTAATTATGTTCATTCGAAAAATTAATAAAAATTTATTTTAGTTTTTTCAAAAATTTATAATTTAATTCTTTTTATTTCAATTTTTAATATCATTTCTTGGCTTCGTTTGTAGATGACATGATGGATAATGGTGCGATGATGAAACTTCAAATATACCGAAATGCATAGTGTATTGGATTTTATGTAGCCTACATGATAATTAAGTGAACCGAGATTAATATTTTTAATTAATATTAGGTGATATCATCTAGTAAATCCTATTCAAATAGAAACTCTAGTGATGAGTTAAAGCTCTTACTATATTTACTGATTAGAAGACAGATTTCTTAATAGTAGGAGACAATTCTAATTAGTTTTCTAGTATGGGTCCTTAATCTAGTCTATATAATTGCTTGTGCACTATCATAAGATAATTTTATCAATAAAAAGAAATAGACTAGAAGGCTTATATGGGATGTTCGTCTTCGTGTACTTGGAGCAAGGTAGCGTTCTTGATTAACAATAGCTAGAGATACGTTCTTAATTAAATCTTATATGTGGCATTAGAGTTAGGTTCTCTAGTTTTGTTGTTCAGTTTATAAAAACTTGCATTATTAAATATGTACCAAGTATTAAAATACCTCGCATAGCATCAAATCTCATGTTCGTTTTGTTTTGCATGTATTCATATATTTGTTACTAAACACTAGGTTAGTCATTAGAAACCTTTATGATTTATGGCATAAAACAATTCTAAGGTCATGGATTTTTGACGAGTTTGAAACCTAAGAGAGAAAAAAATGATTTTGTGTTTATAAAGTCAAATTGTTCTACGGGTTTATTAAACTTGTGCTTAAATTAAGTTTTGGATCAATTAATTACATGAAAAATAAGATTAAATACAAGAATTTAGAGAATGAGTGAAATTGTGTTTGTTATGGGTATTTGAAGCTTGAAAATTTTGGATACATGATGACGATTGTTGTGTTTTTTTATCGAATTAATGCATGTATGTCAATTTCATGCTAAATCATGTTAATACACAGTTAATTACATGAACAATAGTTCAAAAACACGAGAAATTGAGAACAAGCATCAAATAGACCCGAATAGGCTGAAGATAAACTAGCTAGGTCATGCAGGACTCAGCTGGAGGTAGTAGAAGGGTTGGAATGCAATCTCAGCCCATGCCCACGCACAGAAGCAGCATGTGTCGCACGTGGGACATTGTCCCATGGCCATTTCGACCTCTTTTTTCCTAAACATGATTATTTTAATATTTTTTATTTTTCAATAATTTTTACAAAAATTTTTGAGTACGTAAAATATTTATTATTAATATTTATGTTTAATTGATAATAAATATACTTGTGCCTAAATTTTCTCTGATTTTATTTCTTGATAAAATATTTTAGTATGTTAAAAATATTTTGGTAGCAACTACTCTCCCTATAAAATATCTAATATTTTTGTGCTCCTAGCCTAAACTTTGGTGCATATTTAAATATGAAGGTTTTAGTGTGCATGACAATCTCAATATGCACATCCATGTTTATCATGAAATAAATAGATTATGATCTTATGCATATTTTATGTAATTGAATGAAAGCATGTTATGGAATGCATATATTATGTTATAATTTTGGAATTTGTTTAGCATGACAAGTTAATATTCCATTGGAGTATGTTATTTTACTACATAAGAGATGATGCCATTCTTAAAGATCTAAATCACTGGCATGGTATTAGCAATAGCATTTTAAGTTCAAAAATTTAGATAAGTTGGCAGTTATGTAGTTATTTAAAATAAGAAGTTTTTCTTTAAATAACTACATAGGTAAATGACGTCAATAAAGTTTTATACCTTAAATTTTATTTGGTATATTTAAGTTGTTAAATCATCAGCAATTATTTATGGTATACATATATTACGTTATTATAAAGAATCTAAATCAATTGCTTGGGAATGGCTATAGTTTCTCAAGTCGATTGATTTAGTTGAATTAGTAGTTATTTAAAATAAAGTTTTCTTTAAATAACTACATACGGAGTATGACATTAATATATAATTATTTATGCTATAATTGCAATAAGTTAGCAATGATTTAATATAATATTCTGCTATAATTATTAATGTAATAAAGAATTTTGCATATATTAAGAATGTCATTATTAAAGTTCTAAATCACTAGCTTAAGATTAACCACAATATCTTAAGTTGGTTGATTCAGATGACAATTGATTGTTATTTGAAATAAAGTTCCCTAAAATAACTACATAAAAAAATGGCATCCATAAAGAATATATTTGTGATATGCATTAAGTTTTATGCATAGATGTTTGGATATTATTATTAAAGTTTAAATAATTAGCTTAAGAGTAGCCACAACATATTGAGTTAATTGATTTAAATAAAATAGTAGTTATTTAAAATAAAATCTTCTCTTTAAAACTACATAAAGAAAATAATATCCATAAAGTGTTAGATCATTAAAATTAGTTATTTAGCTCCACAAGAAAATAATAAACTTTGTAAAATGGTTAAAGTAGAAAATAATATAACATCAAAGTTAAATTTTCCTAGGCCCATTGGTATGAATTATTTAATTTTGATGTTTTAAAGTTATTATTTTACCATTAGAATTACGTAAATTCATATACATGATGTAACTCTACTCACAGGAAGGTTCGAATTTACATTTGAATTAAAATATTCAATTAAAATATAGTTCCTTGCATTTTATAGTAATTTTTACTATTATGATTACTAAGAGTGCTAGAATTAAATGCTATTTAGTTATAAAAATTGCTCTAATTAACGTGCTAATTAAGCTATTTTGGGTGTAAGGACTTTGACTTTGCGTTTTGGTGGACAACATATCCTCGACGAATAAAGCGCGCAAAAGGTAAAGAGATTTCGATGTACAGTGAGAGCAGTCTAACTGTTTAAGGATAATGTATATCAAATCCTATATTAGCAAATCAATTTGGGATTTCATCCTAATTATTATAAGGTAAAAGATTATTGTAAAGCTGCTGAAGACCAGATTGTTAAATCTGATAAGGTTTTTGGTATCATCCTGATAAGGAAGCTTTCAAGAATAAAGTGTAATAATTTTAAAAGTTGTGCATGAGCATATTATGGGATTCAAAAGACAATGTAGCTCTACCTAAATCTTTGGAATTGAGTTTTTCAAGTAAATTTCTTATCACTTTCATATTTAACTTTTTTCTTAAAGAGCTTGACCATAAGAAACACACATAAAGAAAATAGTCTATCAATGAGCTTTTAGTTATATGTGTTTAAAAGGAAAAGAGATTAAAGAATGAGAAACTTGATTTAGTTAGCCTAGTGACTCAAGATAAAAAGTGATAATTAGGCAAATATGTTATAAAAGTGAAAAAAGAAAAATGCTAGTAAAGAAAATGGCATTAAGTCCTTCATTTTGTTTTAATTTAGACACATAAGGAAAGATTGTCTTAAGTATAAAAAAGACTCAAAAATCAAGATAAAATCATTTTGTATGAGCTCTTTTGTGATATTCCTAATAATAAATGGTGGTTGGAATTATATTCAACAAATTATATTTCTATAACCATTTAAGGTTTCATAAAGTCAAGGAAACCAAAAGAAAGTGAAAGGAATATCTACTACTACAGAAATTACTAAGGACTATCAAGATCATTTTTGAAACTGAAATTTGTTTTAGACCTTAAAAAAGAGGGTTTTATTTTTCATTTTAGAAAATTTCCTAGTTAACTAAGAGTTTTGAATTTAAATGTTTAAATTCTATTGTTGAAATTTCAAAAAAGAGTTTTTCTATTGGATTTTTCATCATTAACCTGGATCCTAATTGTGACAATAAGTTTGTTAGCCATTTATATGATTTCTGGTAGTAAAGATGTGCTATAGATAAAAACTCCTTCAAAGTTATGGTAAAAAGATTGCGTTATATCTTTACATAGAAATTTAGGAGAATTGACAATGATGGAGTTCTAAAAACTCATGAGTTTGATACTTAAGTGAGTTGCATTGAGGAAAAAGCAAACTAACAAGTCCATAAAAGGAAGCTAAAAAGGAATGTAATATTAGGAGATCATACACCTTTCCCTAGGTTTATGGATTAATGCATTAAAATTGCTGTTGATGTCTTTATTAAAGTTCCAACTAAATTGGTTTCTAAAACTTTTTTAACATTACGGAATAGTTGGAATCCAACCAAGATATTTACACACTTGGGTTGTCCAGTTAAAGCACAGGCTTATAACCTAAACATAAGAAAACTAGATCCAAGAACAATTAATAGTTATAGGCTGTGCAATTAACTTAAAGGGGTAAAAGTTTTAAATGTCTTTCATATTCAACTAGAATTATTGAAGCTGAAAATGCTAAGTTTCTTATGGATCATGGATTCGGTGGGAGTTACTTTCTCCTAAAGTTGATAATGAGGAATAAATTTATTTAGATTGATATTTTGTAAAATACTTGATTGTTTCTCAAAACAAACATAAAAAATTAACTAGAAAGTAATTAAAGCAAGTATACCTTTATAATAGATTATTAATCTCACTAACTAAAGGTGTAAAAAATGTACCTATAATTATAGAATTAAGTGATCCAGTGGTTAAGAAACTAGCCATTTCTATGACTTGATTGTATACATATAAAAGTTTAATTTTGATATTGAACATAAAGACTCATTTTCACTAGCTATTAATAGTGACAATTTCACACTTTAGCATAAAGCTATGATAAAAGAGATGAAATCAATGGCCAATGATCTAGTCTAGTAACTTGTTAAATTATCATTTGGTAATGTTAAACAATATAAGGTTAGACTAATGGTCAAAGGTTTTACTTAAAGGAGGTATTGATTACCATAGAACTTTATCTCTAACTTTTTAAAAAAAGTTTCATTAAAAATTATCATACTTTTGTAGCTTATTTTGATTAAGAGTTATATTAAATAGAGGTGAAAACAACTTGCTTGAATAAGGATTTTGAGAAGAGGTATACATGATTCTACCTGAAGATTTCTTTGAAAAATCAATACGTAGACTAAAGTTTACATACCACCAATGGTATGCAAAGTTTAACAATGTTAGGACATCATTTGGTTTAACTAAAATGTTGTTAATTATTGTTTATACCTTAGAGTCAGCAGGAGTAAAGTCATAGTTTCGTTCTTATACGTTGGTGATATTCTCCTGGCAAGAAGTGATTTAGCTTTGTTACATGAGACAAAGGTTTCCTTTCTCAAAACTTTGATTTGAAGAATTTGGTTGAAACTTCATATGTCATAAGCATAAAGATTCATAGAGATAGGTCTGAAAAGATATTAAGCCTATCTCAAGAAGCCTATATCAAAATAGTTTTAGGAAGAATTAGGATGCAAAGCTATTCAACTACGAGGGCATAAATTATGAAGAAGCTATTTCTATTTGAGCCAGTATCTCTAAATAATTTTGAAAAAGAGCATATGAAAGGCACTATATATGCATATAGTATTAGGAGCCTTATATATGATCAAGTTTAAACAAAACTTGGCATAAAGTTTATAGTAAAAGTGCTTGGTAGATATTAAAGTAATCATGGCCTTGGACTATGAAAGCTGCCAAAGAAATTATGTTATAAAGTAATATCACAGGCAACAAGGTTGAGATATTTTATCTCTAGTTTGAAAGTTGTCAGCAAGGCCATTAAAGATATATTGTAACAACTCTTATGTTGTATGTTTTTCTAAGAATGATAAAAGTGGTTGTCACATCAAGCAAATAGATATAAGTAGCTTGTTGTTAAAGATTCTATAAAGAAGCATGAAGTAGATATCCAACATATAAGTACATATTTAATGATAGCTGATCCATGACTAAAGCATTGCCAACAGAATAGTTTAAAATTCATGTGGATCATATGTGGTGAGTTAAATTCTATCAAAATGTATTTTGGCTTTTTTGATTTTGTCAATTTCACATTCTTAGAGTTTAAGGACATGTTTCAATATGTGCACATAAAATTTACAATGGACCTTGAATGATTATGGGAAATTCATTCATAAAGTATTATCTCATAAAATTCTCTTTTAGAGATTGTTACCTCAAGGTAAAGATTGAACAAAGAGGGGGTGAATTGGTTCTTACAAAAACTTGATAAATTTGAAGTAGATCAAAAATAAAAATAAGTTAAGGGTAAGAAAAACAAACAATCGATGTATAGAGGTTCGGTCTTTAAACTTGGCATCTATGTCCTTTCTTCTTGGTACTTTCTTACCAAGGTGATTCCCACAATTCACTAAACAAATTGTTACCTTTAAAACTAAGGTATAACCTTACGCCAATATCTTTTAAGGCTTAGATAGAACCTTTCAATTCCTTTAAGAATTCTACCTTAAATTCTTAAATATTTTTACTCACTTTCACATAACCTCTTTTGTGATATGAGTGAAGTATTTTGCAAACAGATCGAACCTCTAGTAAATAGATGTTTGCTGCTGGAATTTAAGTACAAGATAGATGAGATACAAGACTTGGAAGAGTATAAATTTAATATGAGTAAAAATGAAGAATTTGAAGATTTTTGAGCTTTTGTTGTTTAATGATTTAATGATTTTTGTATCTTTGCTTCTTCGGCTGTTAAGAACCTTCATTTACAGCTTAAAATTGATTCATAGATGTTGGGCTATTGTAGCCTCCATAAATGCTTGTTTTCATTCAGACCTACGCTATAGTATCGATACAATACTAATATTATTGATACAGGAATAAAAAAAGTGACCGTTACAGCTTGTTGTATCAATACAGGGAACTGAGTATCGATACCAAGCAAGATTTATCGATACAAACACACTTGTATTGATATATCTAAGGGTTTTAGCCAAACCTTGGTTAGTGCCAAGCCTTGTATCGATGCACATAGGGTGAGTATCAATACTAAGAAAGTTGTATCGATATGGACACAATTGTATCGATATATTTAAGGGTTTTAGCCAAACCTTGGTTACTACCAAGCCTTGCATTGATACATATAGGGTGAGTACCGATACCAAGTAGGCTATATCGATATAGACACACTTTGTATCGATACATTTGAGGGTTTTAAGCATAGTATCGATACATACCTTAAAAATCCTTTGTTAAACAATTTTTCTTGACTTGATATTAACTTAAACATGTCTCAAAATTATTCTAAGTATAACTATACATTTTGGAACATGTATTTTTTGATAAAATACGAACTTAGTATTTTTCAAAATATTTTTCAATTTTAACTCAAATACCAAGTCGAGTATAAATTAATTTAGCTTAAATTGTTTGTTATATCAAAACCGAATTCAAAGTTAACAGAGATGATCATGCATTATGATACATGGAAGGGAATATTCATTTTAGAATGCTACCATTATGATTCATGCTTTGTGAATCTTTAATTGAGTGGGAGTTTAGCTAAAGTAACTTATGGCTATTTTAAAGTTTTGGATTTAATTATCACCTATTAAAGTTCTCGATTTATCATATAAGCCAAGTAGGAGACTGTTGGACTTTGTGTGGCCCATGTGATAATTAAGTAGATCGAGATTAAATTTTTAATTAATCTTGTACATCCTATTCAAATTAAAACTTTAGTGATTAGAGTTAAACTCTTCCTACAATTATTGATTAGAATACAAATTCCTTGATGGTAGAATACAATTCTAATTAGTTTTCTAGTATAGGTCTCTAGTCTAGTCTATATAAATTATCGCACCATCATAAGGTTATTTTATCAAGAAAATGAAATAGCTTAGTCAGCTTATATGGGGTGTTCATCCTTATGTACTTAGAGTGAGGTCATGTTCTTGACCAACAGTGGTTAAAGGTACATTCTTAATTAAATCTTACATGATTCATATACTCAATTTCAAGAAACTACTAATAAGTTGACAAAAATGTATCTGTTGAAACTTGCAATAATGAAATACAAATTAAAAAAAGGTAAGATAAATTTAGTCACCACCGCATCATACAAAACTATGTCAAATCACAAGATGATAGCAATCTTATTAGGAACTAAGGGAAACATAGTAATTATTCGGTAGTTATGAAATAGAGAAGAAATATGTACTATTATTGAATGAAAATATTATTATTTTTTTTGATTGGTTAAAATGAAGGTAAAAAGTTCTTAAGGAATAAATAAAAAAAAAATCAATTTTACCCTTGAGTTAAATAAATAATATTTTATTTATAAAATTTAAATTTTATTTATAAAATTACTAATATATCAAAATAATTAAATATATTTTAAAAATATCTAAACAAAAATAATAAATTTTTAAAATTAGTATTCTATATTCATATTTAAATAATAATATACTATATGTGAAATATTAGGTTATATAAAAATTAAATGCATAAAAATAAAAAAATTATCTAAAATAAATACAACTAATATTAACCGCAAAAAATAAATAAAAAATATAATATTTATAAATATTTTCATATTAATTAATAATTACTTTATATTTTGTGAACATATAAACTAAAAATAATTCATTTTTCTTTTCTCTTTCTAACCCCATCATCTTTTCTCTCTCTAGAATCTTTGTTTTCTCTTCACGAAAAAACATAGATTTAACAAGAAAGCATCTAAAGCTTAACAATTACCCAGATTTCAAAAGATAAATTCATGGCAAAATTGAATAATAAGAGATAAAATGATAGAGATCTAAAAGAAACAAAGCAATACATATAGGTTTTTAAAGCTTTAGATCTATAGATGCATCATGATGTGGGGAAGAAACTTGAAGCTGTTGGCAGTAAGATGCGTTAAGCTTAGTTCAAATTCTGTGTCTGTTCTGCTATTTATGTTGTAGTCAAGTCGTTAACTAGTTAGCTTTGAGAGTTGGTAGGTAGTTAAACCAGCTGATTGCTTGTATTGAATATGATATATAAGGAGTGTACATACATTAAGAAGATATGCCAAAAAAAAAAAACAAAAATGCACAATTTTTTCTCCCAATTTCTTCTTCTTCTCTTTCTTCATTTTTGTATTTGTTTATGTTAACTCATTGTTGGCAATACTCAAGAGTGTTTTCGAATATCAACTCCCCTACATCTTCTAAACCAATGGCAACTAGTTTTACACATACCATTCTTGGTATCAGAGACAATGATCTTGGCAACAATGGCAGATGGGACATGATCACATGACTTGAGAAGGTTGGAGGAGACCTTTAAAGAATCCATTAAAGAACTGATGGCTAGAATTCAAGGGGAAGAACTCAACCAAGGAAAGGTTGTTTCGATTATAAGAAGTGATGTTATTGCACTTAATATGCAACACCACTCAATCATGACTTAGTTACAGCAAACAGGGATACTAATACTGCTTAGACTAACAGAGGGCAATACTTTTCTACCAAGCAATCCAAGATAGACTTTCTTTATTTTGTCATGATGTACATCGGTGTGGATCCTTATGGGTTTATGGGTGCGTACAACTTAAAATATTTTTTAACTTAGAAATATCTTCTTGACTAAAACTTTTATTTCATGATGTGATGAGAATGATAATGTATGAATTCTCGACTTGTGATACAGTAAAGGGGACCATAAGACGAATCACTCATCTTATTGGTCTCGGATGACCATCACGAAATGGCCAATGCTTGGAGTTGCCACTGATCATTTTGGGCTAGGCATGACCGGATGCTTATTGAAAACTATGTTTCAAGTTAAGAAACTTAAAACATCGATCCAATGGTCTACGTAGTACAAAGATTCACCGTTTGGGTTTGGGAGTTGGTTAGCGTGATGAGGTACCAACCTCTTTGCGACGCCTGAAATTGATACCTTACTAGTTATGTCTTATCTCAGTTTTTATTCTTTCGATCTTAACTCATCACTATTTTGATATAACCTTTTTTTTATGCATAAATTCTATAGAAATACAAATCTAGGTTTTGATGAAAAGATTTAATCTCATATACAGCTTGGATAGATGGGGAATATAGAAATTTTTAATAAAAATGACCTATGAATTTTACTTTAAAAATAAAACTTTCTACTTTAGGCATTTGAGAGATACCCATGCGGAACATTACCTTTAATTTTATTTGAAATGATAGGAAAACATGAATGCAAATAATCATCATAAAGAAATTATGTTAGTAAGACAACAATTGGAGTAACATAACATGGATCATTCGATGCAATGATAAAGAAAAAGGATGGACTATTGGAACTTTTCTCGCAATTGGCATCAATTATCTAGGAAAAACCAAATTGATAATTTTTGAGATGCATTTGGGTTGCTTGATTGAACAAGGTTTTCTTGACACATTTATGGAAGTTTGAGAAAGAGAAAAAATTTAATTGTAGGTGAAAGATAGGGTTAGAGTATCCCCTCAAAAAGATAGGGTTGGAGTGTCCCCATCGATGATAAATAATTTTGACAAATGAAGATTTTTAAATCTTGTTAATTTTGAAAAATGAGGTTGGAGTATCAGCTCAAAAGGTTGGGGTTGGAGTATTCCTTTTGAGGTTTGGAGTATTCCTAAAAGTGACATGTTTGACACTATTTAGAGAAGTTGAATCGAAAAAATTAAATTGACAAAACTTTGTGATTTAGAAAATGAGTGAGCATTTTGACAACTTTTGGCAAATGCAATTATTGTGAATAAGGATGGTAAAGACGTAAAATATGTTTGTGCCTTGATAAGAGCATATAGGAGGTCAAAGCATGTTTTCGAGGCTGATCGGGGTGATATGGTGACATTCAAAGGTCTCGAGACAAAGCTTAGGAAAGCAACTCAATTTTGATCATAACCAAAAATAGGAGACATTATCGCGTTGTCCACTTCCCGAATTTATTCTAAATTAGTTTGAAGGCTTTAGAAGGTGGACAAGATACCGTTAGAAATGTAACTTGACGAGGGTCAATCTAAAATATCCCAGAAAGTCACTTTCCAAGGGAATAAATTTTCAAGTTCGGATCCATTACACTGCTGGTAGGGCATAAGGGGGGCAAGGTGTGTCAAATTTTGAAAAATCACGTCAAACTCATTTGGTATCAAAAAATTACAAACGATACCTTTTCAAAAAGGGAATTTTATGTAACTTTTAGGAAAAATGTTTGAAAAATAGTTTAATAGGTCTGAAAGGCCTAACCAGAATGCATTTTGTTAAATCTAAGGATTCTAGATAGTCTAGGTTTGAAAAATCATAACTCTTTCATCCAAACTGATCCTGGATGAACAAGATCTCGTTTTAAAGATATTTTGATATACTTTTGAAGAAAAATATTATAAAATTCACAAAAAATCATTTGGGACTTTCAAAAGATTTTTCAATTTGTATCGGTGCTATTATCAACTGGGGACAAAGTAAAACAGGGGATATTTCTTATTTATAGGTCCAAACTCGAGTCACTAACATTCGAACATCCATGACTGAAGGGAAAGAGTGGCATGAGTGTCACAAACTCATTTGATAGCCCTGGAGTAGTTTGGGATAATGAAACAGCCCGTTGATCATACAACTTACGATTTAGACTCAAAAACAAGGCACAAACATTTAGGAAACAAGTGCAAGGCCATTTTTGTTGAAAAATCAAAAGTTTTAAGCTAGTTTAATCAAGATTCCAGATCTGAAAAACTTAATTTTCCCCAAGATTTTTTTGCTAACTTTAAGGAAAATGC
>JBBYHO010027038.1:1271-11789 GCA_038382025.1 Adansonia gregorii
CTTCTCTTTGTCTTGAAGTAGTGGTTGTAGGCTTAATTTTTTCTTTATTTTTCTTATTATTTAGCGAGAAAAGGATGAAAAAAGGTAGCTTTTTGGTGGTATAGTTGATGGTGAGGCTTTTTAAAGGTCAAAATGTGTGGAAAGTTGGGTTATTTAAGTAGTGGTGGTTTAGGGTAGCTACGGGAATAGAGTATGGAAGTCAATGAAACAATGTTTTTGGAAGTGTTTTTAAGGTTTAGAATGCTGAAGAATTTTTAGGAATGGCTCTGGGGTTTTGGTGGAAGGCTTTCTTTTTTTTCTTCAGAAGAAGTCCTCTTGCTGAGCTAGCCATGTCGCTCTTTATCTTTATGCTCAGCCAATGGCATTAGGAGACAAACCAAGGGCATTATTGGGTTTTCTTCTCTGCACAAGGAGACATCCATGTAACATGCTCAATCTGCACCCCTATTACTATTGGTTCTACCATGCTGAGAAAGAAATAAGAAAGGATGCAATAGCTTCCCAACTAATGATTTGCCTGCCACCCTCTTACCACCATACCTTTTGCGAAAATGACCTTTGGCATTGGTTACCTGGGCCCTAAACTTGTTTAAATCTAGTCATTGGCCCAAAGTCAAGGTTTGTAATGCTTTATGATAGTTTGTTGGTACTAAAAACTGTTTGAATCAGATTTTTGAAGGTTAAAAATGGTTTGAGAAAGGCAAAATGCTTTACTGTATCGATACAAAGCATTTTGTATTGATACACAAGGTAATTTTTATTCTAAGTATCGATACAAAAAGGTGTGTATTGATACGAAGAATAAAAATTATTTCTAGTCTTAAGACTTTAGAGCCCTATATCAATACGTCATGGACTGGTATCGATACTCATGCTTGTGTATCGATACATTTCACTAAAAATCATAGCTTTGGCTACTGCCAAGACTTATATCGATGCACTCGTGCTAGGTATCAATACCACACCTTAGGTATCAATACCAAACCCTCATATATCAATACTACACATGGAAAATCAAAATTTTGGTAAAGTGAAAGCCTCATGATAGTGTTTAAGCTCCCATATGACCTGCACATACCTTAGGTTCCTCAAGTTATCTTATCTTAGTCACAAGGAGATGAAAATTAGCTCGCGTACTCACCTGAATGACTCTAATAACACCTTAAAAATAACCTTTGATGCCTCGTTTTTGCATTTTTCCTTGAGGTAGTACATAGTTCACCCGGTGATCATCCCCTAACTTTATTTTTTTTTATTTCATCACCTTTTAACTAACTCCTAAGATACCACAAACTGGTCTGTACAAAATATGATGTCTACACATAGAAAAAAAACATTTGGATGTGGAAAGTCTATAATGATGAAAGGTCTACAGCTAAATGTTTAGGAGAATTATATATGCAGAAGTGAAGGACTTTTCTAAAAGAGCTCAAATTAATGGTGATCACCTACCAAAGAAAAGTTTTCCAAAAAGTTCTCATTATCCTAAATATTAGAAATCATTATGAACAAAATTCATCAATAGTGAAGTATGCATGCTATTTACAAATCAAAATTCATTTCATAGGAAACATACAAAATTTTGAAGTCAAGATAGAAATTGCCCCTGATTGGCATACTACCAAAAGGTCATGACCCTTAGACTAATACAACTTAATGGTTATCCACACATTCCTAGAATTTCACTGAATTGGCATCCTATATGGCTGAATTGTAGGTACGATAATGGAACATTAAGAGGTGCATCAAACTCTAAGTCCTCAAAATTGAGAATTCCACAAGATGCATGGTTATTTCCTTTCATCATAATCATGCCATGAGCATAGCCATTATGTGAGACTTGATTATTTAGTAGATTTTTTAACAAAAAAGATGAATCCAAAAGCTTATTGCATGGAAAAGAATCATCCAAGTAATTTAAGTTAGAATTTTAGCAGCCTATGAGCTCATACTGACTATGCTGATACTTTAAATTATCTTCACATTGAATAGCATGCATCAATTGATGGAATCCTTAGAGAAAGTTTTGCGACCTGATGCTCGAATTTTAGAACCTTGGGTAGGGACCTTTCCAAGTTTTGTTGGAATGGTAAAGATAAATCTAATTCTATTGAGGTTGCTCAACAATGAAAGGCTAGGGTCAAGGACACCATCCAAATGGATTTCCTTATTTTTTCAACTTCTTAGGGTCCTGTCAGCTATGTTAGAATTACTTTCTCATCCCATATATGCTACTTGTCATCCATTGGTTAGCATGAATGTGTATTATGGGATCGACTTCCATATATTGAAAACCATAAAGTGGTTGCCTTTTTGCTTGCACTTCCCTGGATCTTCGACGGAAGTGTTATTATGATACGTGACTATTTGTAATAATAACAATTTTTTAGTTATGGTTTTGCTTTTGTAGGACCTTTCATTCTTGTTAAAGTCAAGGACCCCAATTTTATTTTTATGCAACGATATTTACATCTATCCCTTATGCAAGGAACCAAAATTAGTGTCAACTGACTATATATCTTAAATGTTAAAGAATTGTCTTTAAGCTTGTACTTCCCTGTATCCTCGGTAAAAGTATAAATAATATTTCATTAGGTGCAAACGGACTTGCTTGTTACAAGAAACTTCATTGAGCTTGTAGTTTATGATGTCTTCCATTTCATGATTTGTGTTACTTTGCCTTAAAAAATGAAAAAAGAACTTAAATCAATATGCATGAATGCATATGTCTTGTCAACATTTATCTTTATTATTATCCATGTATGTATGTCAAAAAATGAAAAAAAATGTATGAATGAATAAAATGAATGAAGAAATATATAAATGAGTAAATGAGACATGATTCAATAGACAAAAACTATTATAAAAGTAGGAATCTGAGAAATTTGAGTCATGACTCAACAGCATTGTACCACTTACCAAAATTCACTACGTTATCCACTGATTGTGGTCATACAGTCATATTTACAAAATTCAAAAGCAAAGTAACAAAAAGAATTGCTCTTGCAAATATTACATTTTCCTAATTGTTTGTGCTTCTAAAAGATTGTTTAGAACCCTAATCATTCATTTTTTAACCCTATATCCACAAAATTTGACAAGTAGCCCAAAAAGTTATCTTCATAATCATTTGATTTCCCCTGTATTCTAATACTTCTAATATGTGATCTTTTTTCTTTCATTAAACCTTTAACCATTTTTATCAGTCTATTGAGCAGATTTTCCATTCCATGGACTTTATGGTTGAACTCTTCTTAGATGAATGTGAACATATTGACCTTTGCCTCTAAACTATCACCTATCTCTTGATTCTTGAAATACAACAAATGAAACGAATTAATACATTATGGAAATTCATGAACATATAAGAATATGAACCTTACAGGTGCATAAATGAATTTACAAGTTTCCATGGGATATATATAAATGTGATGCCAAGAATAAAAAAACTCTTTTGTAATATAATAAATTAATAAAAGTAAAATATATCATAATAACAAAACATATTATTAATAATATGAAGAAACTTAAATCATAACAGCAAAAGGCTAGAAGTGTTCCCCCATGTGTACCTAATTTGGTATCCTCTAGAACTGGGCATAGCCCTAACTAGGTGAGTCTTCAATAGCTCATTACATGAGGTTTAAGTTAGACATCTAAATAGGTTCTTGAATTGTTGCTTGAGCTTGAAAAGAACTGATAAGGTACCCTAATCCTTACCCATCATGAGTTTATGTTAGAAAGGGTTTAATTCAAGTGGTAGTATCTTCCATGCCCATAACAAGGCTAACACCTCAGGCAGGCATAAGAATTTACACCTGGTAGGCTTTTCACTGGCCTAGACAGAGGCTAACACCTCAGAAGTAGCTATTTCACCTCCTTCTAAAATATTGGGTGCTTATTCCCCTTCCGTATATGTGGAAGAGAATCTAATGCATATGTATTTTCATAATGTGTGCGGGGGAACAACTTACCTTTTATGACAACATTTTCAAAAAAAGTAAAAACCCTATCCTAAATTCCCCTAAAAAATAATGCTGCAAAGGAAACAAAAGTGTTAGTGAAAAATTATGAAAAATATATACTGAAATTTATAAGTCAAAAATAGAATGAAAAAAATTGTTTTGAAAATATCGGGAATTATACTTAAATATTGGTTGAAACCAAATTAATCAAAATTTAGTTAACATGTAATTAATTTTGGGCTTGATTCTCTAGCTTTCCCCAACGGAGTTGCTAAGCTATCGCGACGTGGCCCAAATACGAATCCTAACAAGCCCAACTTAAAATAGCAAATGTATCCATTGTGTGTATATAAATTGTTAGCTTTGAAATAATCTTAGTTTTGATATAACTAAAACTTAAGCTTAATTAGCTTGTGTTTAATTGTTTTCAAGATTAGTATTTTTACATGAAATATTTTGTAAACACTTTGAAAAATACTAGAATGTGTTTTAACTTCTTCAAGCACTCGAAAATATGTTCTTAATACATATTTTTATATAGAACATTTTTTAGATAAATTTTACATATTGTAAACTCATGAAAACCTTTTGACATTGATTTTCAAGTTAATGTATCAATACACTATATGTATGTATCGATACAATACTTGGCAATAGCTAAATAACCTTAAAATGCAGAAATCACTATTCATGTATCAAGACAAAGCATTTTGTATCAATATAGGACTGTTCATGTATCGAGACAGCATTCTATATCGATACAGGACTATTTATGTATCGAGATAAATCTTTCTATATCGATACAGGATAATTTAATAGTAAACATAATATATCGATGCCCACTTAATTGTATTGATATAGTGGCATAAAGAACAATGGGAAATGATATTTTGAAGGCTCCAATAGCTGTATTCCCCCACCAAATATTCCCAATAGCTAGAATCATGATCAAGGCTATAAATAAGCCACTTCAACACCTTTAACAAGAAGAAGAAACAAGAGATTGTGTTTAGAGTCATATCTTTCATTTTTTCCATCATTTTTGCTAAGTTGTTTATCTTTGTATAGGATCAATTCTTCTTATTTTTGTATTCTTCATTTTGTATCTTTAGATACATATTTCTTTTGAGTCAAAATTCTTGTAAACACCTAACCTTTAGAGGTTTTATTTGTTTACACTGAAATCCTTGTAAAAAAGAGAGGTTACTATTTAGCCATTGAAAAGTAGAGAAGGTTTTTACTTAGCCTTCAAAAGTAATGAGAGAGGGTTCTATCTTAGCCACAAAAGATAGGGGTATAGGTTTCCATTTTAGCCTTGAAAGATAGGGAGTGCAAAGGTTATACCTTGTCCTTAAAAGGTAATCAATTCAAGTTAGTGAATTATGGAAATCCAAGGCAAGTGAGGCCGAGGTAGAGGACGTAGTAATTAAGGCCTAACCTCTATAAATCATCGAGTTTACTTCTTCTTTCCCTTTTCTTTTATTGTTGATTTTTATTCACTAAACTTGCACTCCAAAGTTTATTGTTTAGATTTCTCAAGTTTATTTATCAAAGTTTTAATTTACTAAAATTTTAAGAAATCAATTCACCCCCTCTTGATTTCATTCACCACTAAAAGGTCTAACAATTGGTATTAGAGCTTGTGCCTCATTCTTATAGGCTTAAAATCCTTACGCAAAGATCTATAGGCAAATGGTTAGTGGTAATATGTTTCGGCATGGGCCAAGAAGGACATTCAATCATGAGGCCTCCTTTATTCAACGGTGAAGATTATGCTTATTGGAAGACAAGGATGAGGCTATCTGTCCAAGCAAATGATTATCAAGTTTGGAAGATAATCATAAAAGGCCCACTCATCCTAACAAAAATGATAGGTGATCTTGAAGTTCTCGAGGAAGAATGGGAATGGGATAAGAAAGACACAAAGATGGCTTAATTCAATGCTAAGGCCATGCGTGCACTTTTTTATTCATTAGGCTCCAATGAGTACAATAAGGTGTCTTTATGTAATAATGCCAAGGAGATATGGGATAAGTTGGCTATCACACATGAAGGAACTAATTAAGTCAAAAAGTCTATGATAAGCATGCTTATTCTTGATTATGACATGTTCAAAATAAAACCAGAGAAGAGCGTCAAAAAGATGTTCGATAGATTCATAGACATTGTATGGCTTGAAGGGTCTCAAAAAAATGTATCCTAACAAGAAGATGGTCAAGAAAATGTTGAATAGCCTTCCTAAGTAATGGGAAGCTAAAATGACCGTAATTGAAGAATAAAAGGACTTCAACTCTTTACCTTAGATGAGCTCATTGAAGTACTCCTCACTTACAAAATAAAGATAAATCATGGAAAGGAGCAACCAAGAAAAGAGTTGCATTGAAGGCTTCCATGAGTAAGGAGTAAAGAGGATGATGGCGATGGCGATGATGAAGATTGTGAAGATATGGAGATGATCATATTTGCCAAGAAATTAAAGAAATTCATGAAGATAGATAAGGGTAAATTATCCCAATTTTAAAAGGTTAACAAAGCGGTGTGCTACAATTGCAACAAATCAGGGCATGTCAAATTCAATTATCCATTATTAAAAATGAAGAAGAAAAAGGCATTTATAGCAACTTAGAGCTATAGTGACTCTTCTAATGGTGATGACTCCAAGGAAGACCAAATTGGTAACCTTTGTTTCATGGCTCTTAATGAGCCCAGGGTAACCTCAAATTCTCTAAATTTAAGTTCATATATATTTGATGAGTTACAAGATGCTTTTGATGATCTTGTAGTTAAGTTTGAGGAAATGAACTCTAAACACAAGAAAACAATTTCAAAATTAAAATTTGAAAATGATTTATTATTGAAATCAAAACTTGTTTTAAAGAATGAAAACAAAGATTTGAAAAATGATTTTAATGACTCCAAGCTACGAATTAACATTTTAGAGAAAGCTAATTTTGATTTGAAAAGAAAGATTGAAAGCTTGAAACAAGAAAAGAAAATCATTTTTGATAAATCTTTTCAAGTTTATATGACCAAGTGCTCACATTGCAATTTTTAGGGTTATAATTTGCATACTTGTCCTATCAAGAAAATGACACAATTTAAAGTTAGGCAAGTATGGGTTCCTAAGGAAACAAGAAGCTTTGAGACTAACATTCAAGGACCTAAAGCAATTTAGGTACCAAAAACCAAGTGAAAGTTTCTTGTAGGTGTGTTAGAGCAATAGGGAGTAATGCAATACAAATGGATGCTCTAGACATATAAAGAAGTGTGATAGGTAACCTCTAAGCTTTAAAATTTTAATATGTGTATTGGATATTCATGTTGTGTTTATTAATGCTTTATTGAATAAAAAGATTGTTTTTAATTGGTTTCATGAAAATTCATGTTTTACATCTTGAGCAACTATGAGCTTAAATGTGAATGCATTTGAAGATTTAGTGCTTGATATGTTAAATTGATTTGTGAAATTTTGTTATGAAGCATAATTTAAGAATGATTTATACAAAAAAGCTTGATTTTGATAAACTTCATGCCATAAGTCATTAAGAAGCTCTATTGCAAGACAAAATTATATGCATATCCCTAGAGGGAGCATATAGAGCTTACTTATAAGATATGATGCCATAAGCATGCATTAGCAAGTTCTTTGGTCTCTTTAATGCTTTATATTCAATTATACTTGCATAAGACTTAAGATGATTGATTATGTTATAGTTAATGATTTATGTCTCAAATAAATTTGGTAAACATTGAAAATACTTCTAGGCTTGTGCATATGTGGTTTGAATGAAAATCTTTTAGTTGCATATTACCTTACTTATGTGACCAAATATGCTAATTCATTCTAACTTGATTTTAAAAGTTATTCTAATCCGAACTTTGATTATTCATATGAGTTTTAAATGCTTAAATTCAAAAGTTTGCATTAGAATATAAAATGATGGGTTTTACAATGCCTAATTGCATATTTTTCTAAGAATTTTTTGAAACATTTAAAGCATTTATTGATACTTAGAGCCTTGTATTGATACAATGAACAAAAACCTAGAAAAACCCAACATGTATCGATACAATGAACTTTGTAGAGATACATCACTAAGTGTATCGATGCAAAAGGCCACTGTATTAATACAAGCAGTTAATTTTAGCTAATTTCATTTTTTTTTTTACTTTTAAATGCAAAATTAGTCTCCTTAATGAGTTTTCATGATTTCTAAACCTTGATAAACATTGTTCCATAACTCATCACATGCTTAAACATCATATTTGATTCATTGATGAATGTTTCACAAATCAAATACATTAAGTGCTCATATTGGCTCATAATGCTCAAAAATACAAATTTTTCTATACATCATTATTTTTTTTGCAATTATTGGTACCATATGCGCTTAATGTTCATCATTCATCAATATTTGGTATCATTTATTTTAATGTCATTAAGCTTATTGAACATCTTTCATTCCTAACAAAACCTATGCTTGTTGAATATTCTTTTATAATTAAAATCTTGGCACCTCTACTACTCATCTTTTGCCAAGATTGTTTTCAAGTTTTACAAGGTTCATGGCGATAAATCCATCCCTAAAAGAATGAATACTTGCATAGAAAAAGGAAGGAAATTAAGCATACAACCTCTTCAAATGAAATCAAAACCATCAAGGAATGCTCAAATACTAGAAATGATGATCCTTCAAGCTATAATAAGCATATCATCAAAGTTTGGTAAGGTTGGTAAGGTTGAGGTAATCATTAAACAAATGCTGTTAAATTCTTTTTCTTTAGCATTATGTTTGGTGACATACATAAGTCAATTATATATAATTGATATTCTAGTATGTAATGTATGCTTAAAATGTTTGCTTTGAATGAATCTTTGAACATGTCTAAGTGCATAATTCTCATATTTAAGCATGTTCTTTGACTAAATGTTTGCTAAAATGATTTTATTGACATATCATAAGTGAGCAAAGGATTTTCTAACCTATGGAAGTTTGTTACATTTTTCTTGAATTTTTTTTACCTTTCATATGGCATCTATTGTAGTGTGCATGTGTACTAAAAATTCAAAAATTTGTATCTATTGTGCCTTAAACACCAATTGGATTAATAATTCTTAAAATCTTTTAACAATTGGTATGTTTTATCTCTTAAATGTGCTTAAATGACTAGAAAGAATACAAAAATCAGATAAACTACACATTAGGACTTAATTACATATATCTTCTCAATAATTGGTAGACATGTTCTTAAATGTTTCATACTTAATATACCTTCTAGAATTCTTGTTGAAACCAGACCCTTAGCTTTGAATTAATCTACTTTCACCTTTTTGATATTCCAAAAAAGGGGAAGTTTTTAGGAGTTAACTTGCTTGCTTGTACTTTATTTATATATATGCTTATGCTAGCAAATAGGAGGATTTCACATATGCTTACATTCTTTATATTATTGAAATCCTTAGTATTGTGTGTTGGTATTCTTGAAGCCAAATATGACTAAAAATGCCATTGCCAAGTGTTTCAAAATAAAATCTTAAAAAAATCTATTTCATAATGCTTTTATTAAGGGGGAGTTTTATTGAAAAGCTTTAAATGACTAAGGGGGACTTTTACCAGCAAATTTATCTTTTGTCATATCAAAAAGGAGGATATTGTTAGCTTTGAATTAATCTTAGTTTTGATATAACTAAAACTTAAGCTTAATTACCTTATATTTAATTATTTTCAAGATTAGTATTTTTTTCATGAAATATTTTGTAAACACTTTGAAAAATAGTAGAATGTGTTTTAACTTCTTCAAGCACTCAAAAATATGTTCTTCATACATATTTTCATATAAAACATTTTTGAGATAAATTTTACATGTTTTAAAGTCATGAAAAACCTTTTAAAATTTATTTTCATGTGAATGTATCGATACACTATGTGTGTGTATCGATACGATACTTGGCAATAGCTAAATAACCTTAAAATGTAGAAATCACTATTCATGTATTGAGACAGAGCATTCTATATTGATATATGACTGTTCATGCATCGAGACAGATATTTCTGTATCGATACAAGACTGTTTAATGGTCATATTTTAACCGTAAAACACAATGTATCAATACCTACTTAATTGTATTGATACAAAGGCATAGGGAACAACGGGAAATGATATTTTGAAGGCTCCAACAGCTATATTTCTTCACCAAACATTCCCAACAGCTAGAATCATGATCAATGCTATAAATAAGCCACTCCAACACCTTCAACAAGAAGAAGAAACAATAGATTATGCTTAAAGGCATATCTTTCATTTTCTCCATCATTTTTGCTAAGTAGTTTATCTTTACATAGGATCAATTCTTCCTACTTTTGTATTCTTCATTTTGTATCTTTAGATACATATTTCCTTTGAGCCAATATTCTTGTAAACACCTAACCTTTAGAGGTTTTATTTATTTACACTCAAATCCTTGTAAAAAGGGAAGGTTACTACTTAGCCATTGAAAAGTAGAGAAGGTTTCTACTTAGCCTTCAAAAGTAGTGAGAGAGGGTTCTATCTT
>JBBYHO010027069.1:0-11784 GCA_038382025.1 Adansonia gregorii
AATTAAAACTTTTGACTATCAACATCATTTCCAAAACAAATAAATAAGTATGATATGTAACTTACTCTTTTATATTTAAGGCATCTAGCCTTATTATGGTCTGTCTTTTGATAAATACTACAACATATTACTTTTCTTATTTTTGACAACCTAGTTTTATACTTATTTGTTTTATGATGATTTGGAGTTTTTTTAGTCTCGTTGGCATCTTTTTAACAACTTGTTTACACCATGTTTTTTCCACTCATTTAGACTATTAATTGGATTTAAGATGTATTTGTATGTCCTTATATTTTTATCTTAATGGTACCATTCATGATATAATCCTTTAGCTCCTCTTTATTGTCCCAAATAGCATAAATGGCATGGCAGCATGGTATGCCAGATAAATTCCATGCTTGGAATACATTTTCTTTAGGTCAATTACATATGATTGTTTCCTCTTTTAGTTTTATATTTAACATTACCATTAAAATGCACATGCCATTATAAACTTAGTATATATTTTCCTCAAACTTTTTCGATAATAAATGACCATAATTTCTTCTCCATTTGTTGCATTTCATTCTCTTTTCTACAATTCTCTTCATAACAACCATTCTAAATTTTTCAAGCTTTTGCATTACTTAATTGCATTTAGCTTCGCCAATTAAACTATAAAAAGCTGCATGAAGATTATTTTTGACAATGTAACATTTTATTTCTTCACTAAAGTTGACTTTACACTAATAATGTGGGGGATAGTTATTCAATGAATCTTTTATATATTACAGCTTCACATATTTTCGAAAATTAAGCCTATGTTGTAGATTTAGCACACATCAAAAAATAATTTATTCAACACTTTTTCCTTAATATTTTTATTTTAATTTACATAAATATGTCCTGCACATCTTTGTTCTACATAAAGAATAAGCTTTTCTGATATAGCTATCAATCCTTGTAAAATAGTGTCATTAAGCAATACAATAATGTAAAACTAATAAAAAGAATAAATAGTTCAAGAACAATAATTACCTTTCTTTATATTTGTCATAATAACTTATCTCTTTGTATTAGATTTCAAATTTACATCTTGCAATGATAATTCTAAGAACAATCTTCAGTCATGTTTATTCTCATCTTCCACTAATGCTCAACAATAAAGAATATTTAGTTATGTATTTTTACCCATTTCTGTTAATAGTTCACTTTCAATTAATCTTTTCGAGAAACAACCATTAGGCTTATTATATATATAATCCTCTTTAGGAACTAATCTTTCATTGCCTTAAACATACTTTTCAACATAAATGGTGCATTTGGCATAATTTTTTCAACTTTCATCTTAATTCTTTTAAGTTCTTCTATATAATTCCATAATTGTATTCCCCACTGATTTTATTTTTAATCATAATAATCACAATTTTTTACTTTTTCTCACTTTATCGAGCTTAACATATGACCTCCAAGTGCTTTCAAATATCTTTGCTTAACTTATCTATCTTAATTCTTGGGTTATAAATTATCTTATCTCTATACAAATCAACTAAGAACTTTGTTGTTACCATTATCAAATTCAATACCTTATTGTTTTAATGATAAAGGTTATAAGATTTCATAATGAAACTGTTACTACTGCCAATCATTAAATGCAGATATATTCCATGGACAACCGTTAACACATTGCCTGACTTGATTATTATTATTTTTTATAAAAGTAAATGTCGTTACTTATGGCATTTTAAAACACTTTGAAATTGTTTTAAACCATTAAATACAAGAGTGGCCTTAAACTCAAGCTATAAAACTCTTGGATCATATGTTATATACTTACTTAACCTTTTATAACTTTGAACTCATCCTAACTATAAATAATTTCAACTATCATTATCATCATAATCATAACCTTCATTTTCTTTATTTCCAAAGCCTTCACCTTCCATGTTAATTTTGTATTCATCCTACCTTATACTTTTTCATCTATTTTCTTTCAATACTTTTCCCTATTATACTTTTTTTCTTATTCATTCATTTTATTATTCCCCAAATTTGTTTGCCATTTTGCTCCTAGTAGCAAACTCAACTTTTCACTGAATTATCCATCATCATCAAACAAATGATAGTCTAAAACCAAATCATTAATCATTCTTTTTATCATAGCCTTTCTTTTTCACTATTCTTTTCATAAAAAACTTTATTAGCAACTCTCTTTATATTTTGTTTATTAGTGTACATTGTCAGTTTTGTCTCATTTAAACTAAGAATGCAATTATAGCCAAATTCACTCCCAACAATATTTAACCAACACAACTTCCAAAAGTATTTTTAGTAGATATATGGTTAATATGTAAGAAAGGAACTTCAGATTTAGTGATATGGATTCTATTTCTGATAATGGTTCATATCTTTTATTTAGGATAGATTGACCGACTTTGTATTGTATGTTTAGGTTTAGACTATTCTTAATCCTTCTTCAATCTTTTTACCATTAAATGTTACTCACATTAAGAACTTTTCTATTTTATGAAGTGTCAACAAGTTCCTTTAACTAAAGTTTTTTTAATGTTTATTGTAGATTCTTATAGAACTTCAACCAATATATCTTAGCTTAAAATCTACCAATATATCTTAGTTTAGGATCTTTAATGAAACTCCTACCATATGAATGGATAAACACCCTTTTGATTCAACATAACATTGTCTATTATCGTCCATGTAGAAAAAAAACCAAAAAATAATAACAAAATAGACAATAATATAAAAATTGCAAACATAAAAGAACCATATGTAACAATAAAATAAGAAAAGCACCAACATGTTGCATGCATAACATAAAGCAAAACCTAAAACTTTAATAAAATATTCAAAGCCATTTTAGGAATTAAGAATTAAAGGATATTCAACAATATCTAGTTAAATTTTTATTAGTAAAATAGGTAATCTAAGAAATCCCTAATCAATTTGTTAAGAAAACTAATAACTAATCATTATATAGATATATCCAAATAAAAGCCATTTGCTATTTTTATGGCTTCTTATCTTCTTGTTCTATGGTAATCGAGATTTAGGTTAAGAACAAAGATATGAAAATCATTTTCTCTTCAATTTTTTTAATTTGTAAATTATATTTATATTTCGTTGTAACATGAAAAGAAGTAACAACTTCTATTTTTTTATGTTAGACAAGTTCGAAAATTAGTAATGAATTACAATGTAATGGTAGATATTAATTAAAATAAAATAGGATGCCAAATTTCAATATTACCTTATTATATGATGACAAATTTAGCCTTTAACCCTATAATAAATTAATATTTGATACATGTTGTTTAGAATAAATATAATCTCTTATCACATGATTTTTTATTGGTTTTGTTAATAGTCATAATATTTGTCTGTTTAATTATACTTGCTACTTAGTTCATAAAAATCAAATAAAAGTTTTTATTTTATTGTAAAGAGCTATTAAGAGAAATATATATACATGCTTATAACCATATAGGTATATACTAGTATAATAAGAATTATATATTATACAAAAAAATTATATATATTTTAATATGTTATTATTTATTTAATTTCATAAATTATTTTTTAATTTTAAACAATATTTAGAATAATTAACTATTCATAACTAATATAATTTCATAAAGTATTTTTAACTTGAAATAGATTAATTTTTTAATAAAATCTAAAATTGTATTTTTATATAAATTTATATTATTAAGTCAACCTTTTTTTATACATCTTAATATAATTTAAAGCAATATTAATTTATACTATTAAATATTATATTTATTTTAGCTAATTTGATTACACATAGTAGTTTTTCACAACAATACTAAACAATAAAAATTTTTCAAACCATAACTTTTCATAGCAATTTTCAAGTGCACTTTTTCTAAAACAAACTTTTTTTCAGTTGTAACAGCAATGCTGACTAGGCCTAAGTCACCTTGTGAGATAAGTGTTTTGTTTTCTTTTAATTCTTTTTAAATTACTTTTTTTCTTTTGCCTTTTTTATATATCTTATTATGTCACCACTAACTCTTTGCTTTTTCATTCGGTAAAATGTGACCCAAACTTATGTTATAGGATTTCAACCATGGGATCGTAGTTTGATTAGCAATTGAACAAATGTCAGTGCCTTTAAGTTTTCCTATGTGTCTCCAAAATCGAAGAATTCATGAACCTCATTCTTTAGTCTCTATCATGCATGGATAGATGAAGATCATAATAAGAACCAGTTTTAATTCACTGGTCAAAGACAAAATAACATAATTGGAAATTGTCTAACTGCCACAACCTAAATACTTTAAGAATTGTAGAGAGTTTTGAATATTGCATTGGTTCTATGCTTTAGAGAAAATTTCTTATTTTTTCATTTCTTTGTCTTAAGCAAATCAACATGTCTCATTCTTTCTTATTATGGCCCAAAATGGATAATCATGTTGCGTGGCTAATGGCCGAATGGAAAGTCATATCTACTGGATAATGGTTGAATGGATCATTGCTAAAAGGAAGTTTTCTTCATTTTTTTATAACTAATTAATTGTCATAAGCACTTTTTTTTTTATTTACACCTAGTTAACTACCAATAGGCAATTTATTTATTTATTTAAGCATTTAACATTCTAAAGTAAGTTACTGATGGAAAAGTGCCTATTTATAGATGTTGTTTGCAACATGTTAGAACCTAGTAAAGGGAAGCGTGGACTAGTGTTTGCTAACATAAACAAATCAATAAATGCTTTTAGTAACTCTATTTTATCCATATCACTTGAAATGTCTCCTACCTCTACCTCTTCAACAAATAGTTGCATCTTTAATGAGATCTAAAAATGACCTGACTAGCTCGACTGAGTCCAAAAATAAAATGGCTTAAACTCGAAATGACTCAAATAAAATAGCTACTTGAACCTAAATAACCTAAGTTAAACTTGGCTCTAATTGTAAGATAAAATATAATTTTATTTTTTAATATAAAAATTCATAAAACATTTTATTTCTAATTATTATGACCTTTTTTTTTCAAAATAGTTATATGTATTTTGCGACTTAGGGTGTACTTGGTAGACTAAAAAGGTGAAAGTATGGATAGAGTAGGCTGGAAAAGAGGAAAGAAAATGAAATTTAGGTGTGTTGATAGAAAAGAAAAATAAGGAAAAAAAACTAAAAAGATTTTTATTTTTCACCCCCATTTACAAAAACAAATATTCCAAATTGGAATGAAAAGAATGAAAAATAAGAGTGTTGTAAGTCAAGAGTGTCTATTTATAAAATTATCCATTATTTTTTTAAAATTTTAATTTTTTATCTTAACTTACAAGGGAATACATTTCTCATACTCTCATTTTTTTATCATACCAAGCAATGGATGGAATGGAATTTTTTTTTCTTTCCATATTTTTTTATATTTTTCCTAAGCATAGCATGGAAAGAAAAATCAGTTGTTTCGTTTTAATTTTCTATCTTTCCAATATTCGTTTATTCTACCAATAAAGCTTTAGAGTTTTTTTACTACTAAAAATTATTAACTTTTTTTTTATTTTATATGGTATTAAATACATTTTCACCTTGTGTGCCATTAATGAGCTAGATGAGTCTTCTTTTCAAGGATTTGCTTTTAAGTTCTTGGTTGGATTGTGATTTTGAATTTGTTGCCATACTCTTTAGGATAATTATCCTATACACTAATGGTGGAAAGAAAAAAACTTCACATAAAGGGGCTCGTAAGGTGACATGTGTCTAGTATAGTGTATTTTAAAAAATAAATAATAAATTAATGAGAGATGATGTAGATAGCTAATTTGTCTGGGGCTCTATGGACCACATTGAAGCATTTCAATCATGGCCAAGGCCATTTGGCCATGTCTGGGACTAATATAGATCATCCCAAACAAGGTAAAAGTGATTGGGAAGCCAAACTAAAACTAAATATGCAAAAATTGAAGGTATTGACACCTTTCCTAGGATATCAATACTTGGCTCCAATGATCAAAATTGTAAATACAGTAAATATGCAAAAATTGAAGGTATTGACACCTTTCCTAGGATATCAATAATTGGCTCCAATGATCAAAATTGTAAATACTAGGGCTTATATCAACACCTCGTATCGATATAGGGTCTGGTAGTACCAAAATTTAATTATAGGGGCCCTAATGTATTGATACATTGTTTAAATATATTTATACATTAGTCCAAGGTATCAGTACATCATGGCATTGTATAAATACCTTGGCATTACATTAAAAAATTTGAGCCATTTTATTCCAAAATTTCCATACTCTTTTTCTATGGTTTTTTCAATAATTATTGCTCCAAAAATCATATCATTTGAGGCTAGGTCATGTTAGATTTATTTTAAATGGTACTACACCATTTATACATTTATTTTTTAGGCCTTATTTCATTTTATTACAAATTGGTCAATTTTTAATGTAATTAAGGGAAGGCCAAGAAGACAAAAGATGATAGGAATTTGGGACATTTCATGTGATAATTGAATATAGGCAAAGGCAAAATACAGCCTCTAAAATGGCATTTTGGTAATATTAGATAGATAAATACATGGATAGCAAATAGGGAACTTTATTACTCCTAAATTAAAGGGTCCATAGCCAATATTCGACAACCATTTGCTAAGGACAAACAGGGACCATTTTCTAATGAAAAAGCAGAAACAAGAAAAAAATGCCCCTTAAAGGGCTAGGGGTTGGTTAGCTAAAAGATGGCTTTATTTTCATATGCTCACTTATTCCCTTATTGTTTTTCTTCACAAGCTTACTCATTTGCTTACCAAAAGAAATTTCAACAAAGAAAAACAAGAAAAAAAAGCTAAGAAAAAGGAAATAAATAAGAAAAAAGTCTTGGAAACTTAAAGCTTGAAGTTATAATCTATTTTTCCTTGTTATTATTTTCCTTTTTGATGCATTTGAAGCATGAAAATGTCATATTAGTGATAGTTTTATATTTGGTCATGCTCATTTTTGCTAGGTCTATGCATTTTCCTATTGGTCCTCATCTTCTTGGTGTCATTGGAAGCATATTTTAATGATTTAAGTATTTTACGTCCCCTTTTGATCTCTATAATTTTGGTCAAACATGTATTCTTCTTGGTGATGTATTTTGCCCCATGATTTATATGTTTATGTGATGTTTCATGCCATATTTATGTTCATCTTGCATGTTCCTTATGATTTATGTCCTTTACCATGCTTTAGTTTAGGATATAATTAATGTAATTCCTATACATTCATGCTATGCTATATTTTGGTGATTTGGTGCTATGTTGACATGTGGAATTCATGTTTTGTTTGATGAGACGCATGCTTGAGTTAAGTGCCAAAATTTGATTTTTTTAAAAGAAAAACCCCAAGTCCAGATTAGTTTAAATAATAAATCAACTATAGCATATGCTTTCTTACCATTTAATGCTATCAAACATAGGGTAAAATCAAACCTTTAAATGTTTTTAAACCATCTTAAATTGATATTTACGCCAATTAATATAGAGCATTGTTTTTGAGCTTATATGATTAGTTAAATTTATGTGACATTTAGCTACTGCTTAAGGCCTATTATAGCCACTAGAAATGGCATTTCTCATGCCTCATGTGGGCCTAATAGAGGTTCCCAAATAAGGAAAAGAACTATCGTAAAGAGCTAAAGAGCATTTGAATGTTCCATGGCCAATTTGGTTTGTTCGATCAACTTTGATGTGTGATTAATGAATTGCTCAGGAGCCTTCTTTTGTGGACTTAGGATGGATTCACTAACACACTATTATGATCCCTATTTTATGCATTCAAATGTTTAAGTCACAAGTGCACCTAGGAAACCAAAATCATTATTTCCTTGTTTTTAGTTATTGGCAGTAACAATGGGTGGGATTAAAAAATTATTTTCATGCATAAAATGAATTTTTTCAAAGTTTTAAGAATTTTTACTTGAAGAAATTTGAATTAGCTTTTCAACAAGTTGTCATACATGATTTTTAAGTCCATATGTAGTAGTCATGATTTTTTGATCATTCGTCATTTGGAACCCTTGAATCTAATGACCAGTACCCTTGACATATAGCTTTGACTCACTAAAGGATTTTTCTTGAATTTTTAAATATTTTCCATTAAAACATATTAAATTATCTTCTTATGGTTTTTTTATAGCTTTTCGAGTCTAAACCAATCCGTGGTGATTTTTCTATGATCGCTACATTAATTCCTCACTTTTTGCTACCAGTGTTGCATTTAAAAAGTATTTTCATCATGCAAATCATTTTGGGGAATTTTTACCTATTTTAGGTAAAACCTCCTTAAGTTACCTTCCCAACGACATATCATTTGCCTTTTTTGGGTATATTTGAATTGCGAATAAATATGGAAAGCTAGATAGCGTGAGCTATCCCTTGCTTTCTAGAATTAAGCATGAATCATGACTTCCATATCTCCACTTTCCTAACGTGTTATGCCTTGAACTAAGTTCTTATTATGTCATTATAAGGTTGTGATTCATGCATAAGTTATATAAGGCTTGATTTTTAAGGCTTTACAATTTTTTTGAGGAGATCGATTCTAGTTTTTTAGAAATTTCTCCTTAACTTAAATACTAAACTTCACCATTTCTTTAAAAATTTTCAAAAATATTTTAACCATTAAGGTTGAGATCTAATCTTTAAAAGTTCTAATGGAAGCCTAGTTAGAGGAAGCTGAATGGGTTAGACACCAGTATGAGTGACTAAACCTAGTTAAGGAAAAAAGAATGAAAGTAATCTAATATGGGAAAATGTATTAAAGCGAATAATGAAAGCCCATGATAAGAGAGTCTTCCCTCTTAGTTTCACATAGGTGAATTAGTGCTAAAAAAGATCTTTCCTATCGATAAGGATGCTTAAGGCAAGTAGACCTAAACTAGGAAGGATCATATGTTGTAAAATAGTTTTTAGAGGAACCTTAATCTTAATCAAAATGGATGACAATAACTTATCTAACATTATAAAGATAGGTGGGGTAAAGAAGTATTAAGTGTGAAAGGGTCTTAGGATGAAAATCAGAAAGGAAATCTTATGGTCTCTAAAAACAGGTTTTAGACAAAAACTGAAAGGGCATCTAGAAAACCAAACAAGATTTTGAGTTGAAAACTCGAAAAAAAGAGCTCGAAGACTCAAAACTGGGGCAACCACAATTCTTACATTCAAGAAGCCAACTCAAAAAAAGTGGAACGAGGTAGTTTGAAGGGTTATCAAATGATTAGTTGAGACTAGGCAAAATGATCATTAAAATGAAGTCTCAAAGGCATCAGGCAAAAAAGTCCATGTCATGTGAAGGGATCTTGTATCTAATAAAGTCAGCCTCATTCATATATTGGATTTCAAAACAAATAAAAAAAATCAAGAATGAAGCAGCAAATATAGTAATCAGAGAAACAATCAGACTTTTCTACGGATCTTTAGGGAAAGATTTATTCAAGATATAATCATCCATATGATCATAAATTATATTGACTTTAGACGTTAAAATTTAAAACAATTCAACCTTAAGAATCTTGAAAGAAATCAGCTAGGCATCTTAGAGGATTTCTTGAAGACCATAAGTAGCTAACAATTATCCATAAAGGTGACTGTTGAAGCCTTCTTGAGGCCAACTGGTTCTTTAGTGCTAGTAAAAGCATTACCAACCCTCAACCAAAAAATAGTTTTTCTCTTTTCCCAATCTAGAACCAAGAACTATTCAAGGATGAAGGTGGTGAAAAAAAAAACAAGAATAGAAAAATAGGTGACGATAAAAAAAGATAAACCCTATATATTTTGTAATCCCTACAAATATTTTTCTCTTAATTTAGGTCAAAAGAAAAAATCTTAATTTTTCTATCCCAACAAGTTTTTATATAATAGCTTCATCCTAGCCGGAGCTTGACTTAGGATGGAAGAGTTTTAACCTAACCCAAACTCTTAAATTAAGTGAAACTCTTATCCTTGCTTTAGTTATTTTAATTTAACCAACCTTGGTTTCACAAACTTTATGGTCAGCCTTCATTCTTATGATTGGCCAAAATCCATCATCCATGTTGAGTCAAAGGTTTTGGCCTAACAAACTTGGACCATATCGCAAGGTTTTGGTGCAATAAGGGATAAATGGGCTAAACTTGTGTTTCCACGTATTTAATCAATGAATTCAATTATTTATTTATCTAAATAAATAAACATTATATATTTAATAAATATGATTATCAAATAATTATAAAAATTAAATAAATAAATTAGAAATGCAAATTAGCTTGTATACACACATCTCTATGGGTTTTATCACTATAAAATCCTTAAATCAATTAAAACTATCTTTAACTTGATCATAATATTATTTAATATTAATTCTCAAATAATTACTATTAAAATAATATTTCAAGGGATTTTTGTTTAAGACATTTACTGGAAAATTTGATTCACAATCAAATCCCTAGTCTAATAGAAATCTTATTACAATTGTGGCAAGGTTTATCCACCCTTATATAACTTGTACCAATACAGACATCACCTCAGTAAGATAATCTAATTTCAATGTCTTAAATTATATAAGAAAATCTAGGTTCCACAAATCTAATTTTGTCTCAAATAATTGAACATTGTAATTAAGTCTTCCATTCAAATTACCTTTTATTTAATTAATTCTTAATTAAATCTCGGATTTAATCTAACAAATATACCTTATTGTATGCTACCAATCAGGTTCCGAACATGTTGGCAATAAACATAAATATTCTTACTAATCATGTTCATAGGTTAAGAATAGGATCTAGCAACCCATCATGACCACCAAAATGTTGAAGAAGTCAGTATAACCTTAAAAAAACATTTTAGTATCTAGCCTCTCAGTTTAAAATAGTTTCTTCACAATGTATCCCAAATAAAAGTAAGCATGAGGCAATGTCTACCCAAACCTCTATCCATATTAGTTCTTACGACTCATGGTTAATGATCATGGATCTGTGAGGAACAATTCCTTATAACCATTATGCTTTGGCCAAAGACTTTAATCCAATTAACCATAGTCAAGAACACTCGAGTTATGCCTCCAATATCACTCAAAGTGGTGAATCTTCTATGGATCATTTATTTATCCATCATATGATTCTTGCTATACCCAAAGCCACCCTACCATTACATCCATCTATTATGGACTTGCTCATGATGGAATCAAAGCATAACACTCTTCATATGAGATAACCTAGTTTCACAAGTCAAAAGACTACTATACACGATTGGCACATGAGAACATAGTCCACAGACACTTGAATGACTTTTATCAATTGGAGTTTTCAACCAAGCCATGTTTAGTGAACTTGTTTCCAACAAACAAGTACCCATTTGCTATCCCTAAGTATCTTGTATACTTCAACCTCTATCAGATCAAAGGGTTTTACGTATCCAAGGCGTGGAAGCCACGTATCCAAGGCGTGGAAGCCTAGCATGTACTAGTCTTTATGCATTATTAATGCCTCATTTGGACAATATGATGAGTAGGAACATTTTTAGAAACATAACTTTGATGCATAAGGGTCATACCATTGTAGCTAGTTTACTAACTTTGCAAGGACATTGTGTTTCCAGTGTTTCACGCAATTAGTATTTGCATGAGGGCCAATCATGCAAATAACATAAAGGAAAACATATGTCACTAGCTTTGTAACATGTATAATGTTATTTGGCCATGTATCCCATATCCTAATCCGATTGGTTCAAGGGCATACACCAACATCATGAACATCAAGGGCATTAATTGCCTAAAAGAACCATATTTTTAA
>JBBYHO010027121.1:0-11782 GCA_038382025.1 Adansonia gregorii
CCAATCATTAAATAAATGAGATTATTATGTGAATCCATGTTTATCCTAATTAAAGGAAAAACATTAATTCTGAAAATCATAGAAAGAGAAGTTTCTCTTATGAAATTAAAGCATCAATGTCATTTATCCTAATGAGGAAAATGTGTTTATGGTGCCCAATCATGAAAAAAAAAGAGATTATTATGTCAGTGAAGCTTTTCTTATGAAACCAAAGCCTCGACTCATTTATCATGGTGAGGAGAATGAATTTATGGTTCCTAATCATTAAATGAAAAGAGATTGGTAAGTAAATCTGTGTTTGACCAAATAAACGGACGAACATTAATGTTAAGAATGGTGAAAATAGAAGTTTTTCTTATGAAACCAAAGCATCAATATCATTTATCATAACGAGGAAAATGGATTTGGGGTGCCCAAGCATTAAAAGAAAGGAGATTATTATATGAATTCGTGTTAATCCTAATTGAAAGATGAACTTTAATTCTAAAAATGGTAGAAAGAGAAGTTTTTCTTCTGAAACTAAAGCATGAATATCATTTATCCCAATGAGAGGAACGTGTTTATGGTGCCCAATCATGAAAAAAAAGCTTATTATGTCAGTCCATGTTTGACCAAATCAATGGATGAACATTAATTCTAAAAATGGTGGGAAGTGAAGTTTTTCTTGTAAAACTAAAGCCTCAATTCATTTATCATAGTAAGGAGAATGAATTTATGGTGCCCAAATATTAAAACAAAGGAGATTATTATGTGAATCCATGTTTGACCAAATTAACGAATGAACATTAATTCTAAAAATGGTAGAAAGATAAGCTTTTCTTATGAAACCAAACAATCAATATCATTTATCCCAATAAGGAGAATATGTTTATGGTGGCCCATTATGAAAAGAAATGAGATTATTATGTAAATCCATGTTTACCCCAATTGATAAAGAAACTTTGATTGTAAAAAATGGTAGGAAGTGAAGTTTTTCTTACAAACCAAAGTCTTCATTCATTTATCCGAATAAGGAAAATGAATTTACGCGGCGCAATCATTCAGAAAAAAGAGATTATTATGTGAATTCGTGATTATCCTAATTGATGGATGAACATTAACTCTAAAAATGATAGAAAGAGAAGTTTTTCGTAAGAAACCAAAGCATCAATATCATTTATCCTAATAAAGAGAATGCATTTATGGTGCATAATTATGAAAAGAACAGAGATTATTATGTGAATCCTTGTTCGACCAAGTAAATGAACAAATATTAATTCGAAAAATGGTAAAAGAGAAGTTTTTCTTATTAAACCAAAGCTTCAATATCATTTATCCCAATGAGGAGAATAAATTTATGGTGCCTAATCATTAAAAGAAAGGAGATTGTTATGTGAATTCATGTTTATCCTAATTGAAGGACGAACATTAATTCTAAAATTGGTGGACATAGAAGTTTTTCTTATTAAACCAAAGCATTAATGTTATTTATACCAATAAGGAGAATATGTTTATGGTGCCCAAACATAAAAAAGGTAGATTATTGCATGAATCCAAGTTTATCTCAATTGACGGACAAATTTTGATTCAAAAAATAGTGGAAAATGGAGTTTTTCTTTTGAAACCATAACCTCAATTCATTTATCATGTGAGGAGAGTGAATTTGTGATCCCCAATCATTAAAAGAAAGGAGATTATTATATGAATCCGTATTTATCCTAATTAAAAGATGAACATTAATTATAAAAATGTTAGAAAGATAAGTTTTTATTATCAAACCAAAGCTTCAATATCATTCAGCCCAATGTGGAAAATGTGTTTATGGTGCCCAATCATGAATAGAAAGGAGATTATTACATGAATCCATGTTTATCGCAATTGACAAATGAACTTTGATTGTAAAAAATGGTGGGAAGTGAAGTTTTTATTATCAAACCAAAACACCAATATTATTTATCCTAGTGAGAAGAATGAATTTATGGTGCAAAATCATTAAAAAAAGGAGATTATTATGTGAATCCATGCTCATTCCAATTGAAAGATGAACTTAATTCTAAAAATAGTAAAAAGAGAGGTTTTTGTTATGAAACCAAAGCATCAATATCATTTATCCCAATGAGAAGAATATGTTTACGATGCCCAATCATAGAAAGAAAGGAGACTATTATGTGAATTCGTATTTGTCCAAATCGACGAATAAATATTAATTCTAAAAATGGTAGAAGAAAAAGTTTTTCTTATAAAACCAAAGCCTCAATTCATTTCTCTCAAAGAGTAGAATGAGCTTATGCTTCCTAACCATAAAAAAAAGATTATTACGTGAATTCATGTTTATCCCAATTGACAGACGAACTTTAATTCTAAAAGATGGTTGAAAGTGAAGTTTCTCTAATGAAATCGAAGCATCAATTCTTTTATCCTAATGAAGAGAATGTGTTTATGGTGCCAAAACAAGAAAAGAGAGGGATTATTATGTGAATCAATGTTTATCCTTATTGACAAACGAATTTTGATTCTAAAAAATGGTGGGAAGTGATGTTTTTCTTATGAAACCAAAGCATCTATTCATTTATCCCAATAAGGATAATGAATTTGTAGCTCCCAATCATTAAACAAAAAGGAGATTATTATGTGAATCCACGTTCATCCCAATTAAAAGATGAACTTTAATTCTAAAATTAATAGAAAGAAAAGTTTTTCTTACGAAACCAGAGCATCAATATCATTTATCCTAACGAAAAGAATGTATTTATTGTGCCCAATCGTGAAAGAAAGAAGATTATTATGTGAATCTGTGTTTGTCCAGCTCGATGAATAGACATTAATTCTAAAAATGGTAGAAAAAGAAGTTTCTCTAATGAAACAAAAGGCTCAATTCATTTATCCCAATAAGGAGAATGAGCTTATGTTTCCTAACCATGAAAAGAAAAGAGATTATTACATGAATCCATGTTTATCCTAATTCACAAACAAACTTTAATTCTAAAAAATGTTGGCAAGTGATGTTATTCTTATAAAACTAAAGCCTTAATTCATTTATCCAAATGAAGAGAATGAAGTTATGGTGCCCAATCATTAAAAGAAAGAAGATTATTGTGTAAATCCATGTTTATCCCTATCCAAAGAGGAACCTCAATTCTAAAATTGGTAGAAAGTGAAGTTTTTCTTATGAAACCAAAGCATCAATATCATTTATCCTAATACGGAGAATATATTTATGGTGCCCAATCATGGAAAGAAAATAGGTTATTACTTGAATCTATGCTTATGATAGACAAACTTTGACTCTAAAAAATGGTAGGAAGTGAAGTTTTTCTCATGAAACCAAAGCATCAATTCCTTTATCCCAATAAAAAGAATAAATTTGTGGAGCCTAATCATTAAAAGAAATGAGACTGTTATGTGAATCTATGTTTGTCCAAATTGATGCATGAACATTAGTTCTAAAAATAGTTAAAAGATAAGTTGTTCTTACGAAAGCAAAGCATCAATTCATTTATCCCAATGAATAGAATGAATTTATGGTGCCCAATCATTAAAAGGAAAGAGATTATTATGTGATTCCATGTTTATCCTAATTGAAAGACGAATTTTCATTCTAAAAATAGTAGAAAGAGAAGCTTATTTATGAACTTATGTTTATCCTAATTAACAGACGAACTTTGATTCTAAAAGATGGTCAGAAGTGAAGCTTTTTTTATGAAACTAAAGATCAATATCATTTATCCCAATGAGGAGAATATGTTTATGGTGCCCAATCATGGAAAGTCAGGAGATTATTATATGAATCCATGTTTGTCCAAATCGACAGATGAACATTAATTCTAAAAATGGTAGATGGAGAAGTTTTTCTTATGAAGCCAAAGCATTAATATCATTTATCCCAATGAAGAGAATGTCTTTATGGTGCCCAGTCATGGAAAAAAAAGTAGATCATTATGTGAATCCACGTTTGCCCAAATCGATAAACGAATATTAATTCTAAAAATGGTAGAAATAGAATTTTTTCTTATGAAACCAAAGCATCAATATCATTTATCCCAATAAGTTTAGGGTGCCTAATCATGAAAAGAAAGGCGATTGTTATGTGAATCAATGTTTATCCTAATTGACAAATGATCTTTGATTTTTAAAAGGTGGTGGGAAGTGAAGTCTTTTTTAATGAAACCAAAGCATCGATTCATATATCCTAGTGAGGGGAATGAATTTGAGGTGCCCAATCATTGATAGAAAAGAGATTATTATGTGAATTTATGTTTATCCCAATTGACAGATAATTTTAACTGTAAAAATGGTAGAAGAAGAAGCTTTTCTCATGAAACAAAAGCATCAATGTCTTTTATCCCAATTAGAAGAATATGTTTGTGGTTCTTCATCATGAAAAGAAAGGAGATTATTATGTGAATCTAGGTTTGCCCAAATCGACAGACGTACATTAATTCTAAAAATGGTAGAAGGAAAAGTTTTTCCTATGAAACCAAAGCATCAATATCATTAATCCCAATGAGGAAAATGTGTTTACGGTGCCCAATCATGAAAAAAAAAGAGAGTATTATGCAAAATCCATGTTTGTCCAAATCGATGGACGAAGGTTAATTCTAAAAATGGATGAAAAAAGGTATTTCTTATGAAACCAAAGCATTTATATCATTTATCCCAATAAGGAGAATGAGCTTATGCTTCCTAGCCATGAAAAGAAAAGAGATTATAATGTGAATCCATATTTATCTTAATTAACAGACGAACTTTGACTCTAAAAAATGGTCAAAAGTAAAGCTTATCCTATAAAGCCAAAGTATCAATTCTTTTATCCTAATGAGGAGAATGTGTTTATTATGCCCAATCATGCAAAGAAGGAGATTATTACATGAATCCATGTTTACCTTAATCAATAGACAAACTCTAATTCTAAAAAAGAATAGGAAGTGAAGTTTTTCTTATGATACCAAAGCCTCAATTCATTTATCCTAATGAGAATAAATTTTTTTATGCCTAATCAATAAAATAAAAGATATTATTATGTGAATCCGTATTTATCCTAATTGAAAGACAAACATTAATTCTAAATATTGTAGAAGGAGAAGCTTTTCTTATGAAACCAAAGATTCAATATCATTTATCCTAATGAGGAGAATGTGTTTATGGTGCCTAACCATAAAAAAAAGAGAGATTACTATGTGCACACATGTTTATCCTAATTGAGGAACAAATATTGATTCTAAAAAATGTTGAGAAGTGAAGTCTTTCTTATGAAACTAAAATCTCAATTCGTATATCCTAATTAAGAAAATCAATTTGTGTTGCCCAATCATTAAAAGAAAGGACATTAATATGTAAATTCGTGTTTATCCCAGTTGAATGACAAATATCAATTCTAAAGATGGTAGAAATGAAAGTTTTTCTTATGAAACCAAAGCATCAATATCATTTATCCCAATGAATAGAATGAATTTATGGTACCCAATCATTAAAAAAAAATAGATTATTATGCAAATCTGTGTTTATCCCAATTGAATGACAAGCTTTAATTCTAAAAATGGTAGAAAAAGAAGTTTTTCTTATGAAACCAAAATGTCAATATCATTTATCTTAATGAGGAGAATGTGTTTATTTTGCCTAATCATAAAAAGAAAGGAGATTATAGCATGAATCCATGTTTATCCTAATTGACGGATGAACTTTGATTTAAAAAATGTTGGGAAGTGAAGTTTTTCTTATGAAACCAAAGCTTAAATTCATTTATCCTAGTAAGGAGAATGAATTTGTGGTGCCCAATCATTAAAAGAAAGGAGATTACTATGTAAATCTGTGTTTATCCTATTGAATGAGGAACATTAATTCTAAAAATGGTAGAAAGAGAAGTTTTTCTTATGAACCAAAGATCAATACCATTTATCGCAATGAGAAAAATATGTTTATGGTGCCTCATCAGAAAAGAAAGGAGATTATTACGTGAATCCATGTTTATCCCAATTAGCGGATGAACATTAAATCTAAAAAATGGTGGGAAGTGAAGTTTTTCTTATGAAACCAAAGCCTCAACTCATTTATCCTAGTAAGAAAAATGAATTTATGGTGCCCAATCATTAAAAAAAAAGAGATTATTACGTGAATCCGTATTCATCATAATTGAAAAATAAACTTAATTCCAAAAATGGTAGAAAGAGAAGTTCTCCTTATGAAACCAAAGCTTCTATATCATTTATCCTAACGAGGCGATTGTGTTTATGGTGCCCAATCATGAAAAGTAAGAAGATTATTGCATGAATCCATATTTATCCCAATTGATAAAAGAACTTTAATTCTAAAAAATGGTGGAAAGTGAAGTTTTTCTTATGAAACCAAAGCCTCAATTCATTTATCCTTATGAGGAAAATGAATTTGTGGTGCCCAATCATTAAAAGAAAAGAGATTATTGTGTAAATCTATGTTTATCCCAACTGAATGACGAGATCTAATTCTAAAAATAGTGGAAAAAAAGTTTTTTTATGAAACCAAAGAATCAAGTCATTTATCTCAATAAGGAGAATGTGTTTATGGTGCCCTATCATAAAAAAAAGGAGATTATTATGTGAATCTATGTTTATCCTAATTGACAGACTAACTTTGATAACTAAAAAATGATGAGAAGTGAAGTTTTTCTTATGAAACCAATGCCTCAATTCATTTATCTCAGTGAAGAGAATGAATTTGCAGAGCCTAATCATTAAAGAAATGATATTGTTATGCGAACCCATATTTATCCTAATTGAAAGATGAACACTAATTCTAAAAATGGTAGAAAGAGAAGTTTTTCTTATGAAAGCAAAGGTTCAATATCATTTATCCCAATAAGGAGAATGTGCTAATGTTGCCTAATCATGAAAAAAAAAGGAGATTATTACGTGAATCCATGTTTATCTCAATTGAATGATAAACTTTGATTCTAAAATATGGTAGGAAATGAAGTTTTTCTTATGAAACCAAAGTATCAATATCATTTATCCCAATGAGAAGAATGAATTTATGGCACCCAATCATTAAAAGAGAGAAGATTATTATATGAATCTATGTTTATCCTAATTAAAAAATAAACTTTAATTCTAAAAATAGTAAAAAGAAAAGTTTTTCTTATGAAACTAAAGCATCAATATCATTTATGCCAAAGAGGAGAATATGCTTTACAGTGCCTAATCCTTGAAAAAAAGGAGATTATTATGTGAATCTGTGTTTGTCCAAATCGACAGCTGAACATTAACTCTAAAAATAATAGAAAGAAAAGTTTTTCTTATAAAACCAAAGCACCAAGTCATTAACCCTAATGAGGATAACATGTTTGTGGCTCATAATCATGAAAGCAAGGGAGATTATTATGTGAATCCGTGTTTATCCTAATTGTTAGACAAACATTGATTTTAAAAAATGGTAGGAATTGAAGTTTTTCTTATGAAACCAAAGCATTAATTGATTTATCCTAGTGAGGAGAATGAATTTGTAGGGCCTAATCATTAAAAGAAAGGATATTATGTAAATTCGCATTTATCCCAATAGAAAGACGAACTTTAATTCTAAAAATGGTAGAAAGGGAAGTTTTTCTTATGAAACCAATACATGAAATCATTTATCCCGATGAGTGGAATGAATTTACACTTCCCAATTATTAAAAGAAAAGATATTATTATGTAAATATGTGTTTACCCAATTGAAAGATGACAATTATTTCAAAAAATGATAGAAAAAGAAGTTTTTCTTATGAATCCAAAGCATCAATATCATTTATCCTAAGGAGGAGCATGTGTTTATGGTGCCCTATCATGAAAAGAAAGGAGATTATTACGTGAATCCACATTAACCCCAATTAACAAAAGAACCTTCATTTTAAAAAATGGTGGGAAATGAAGTTTTTCTTACGAAACCAAAGCCTCAATTCATTTATCCTAATGAGGAGAATAAATTTATGGTGCCTAATTATCAAAAGAAATGAGATTATTATGTGAATCCGTGTTTATCCCAATTGGGAGATGAACTTTGATTCCAAAAATGGTATAAAGAGAAGTTTTTCTTATGAAATCAAAGCTTCAATATCATATATCCCAATGAGTAAAATGTGTTTATGGTGCCCAACCATGAAAATAAAGGAGATTATTACATTAATCCATGTTTATACCAATTGAGGTATGAACTTTGATTGTAAAAAATAGCGGGAAGTAAAGTTTTTCTTTTGAAACCAAAGCCTCAATTCATTTATCCCAATGAGGAGAACAAATTTATAGGGCCTAATCATTAATAGAAAGGAGATTATTATGTAAAACCTTGTATATCCTAACTGAAAGATGAACATAACTCTAAAATTGGTAGAAATATAAGTTTTTCTTATGAAACCAAAGCATCAATATCATTTATTCCAATGAATAAAATGTGTCTATGGTGCCTCATCATCAAAAGAAAGGAGACTATTATGTGAATCCATGTTTGACCAAATCAATAGAGGAGCATTAATTTAAAAATGGCAGAAGAAGAAGTTGTCCTTATGAATCTAAAGTTTCAATATCATTTATCCGAATGAGAAGAATGAATTTGTGGTGCCCAATCGTTAAAAGAAAGAAGATTATTATGTGAATCCATGCTCATCCTAATTGAAAGACAAATATTAATTTTGAAAATGCTAGAAAAGGAAGTTTTTCTTATGAAGCCAAAGCATCAATGTCATTTATTCTAATGAGAAGAATGTGTTTATGTGCCCATCTGAAAAGAAAGGAAATTATTATGTGAATCCAAGTTTATCCAAATTGACGAACGAATTTTGATTCTAAAAAATGGTGGGAAGTGAAGTTTTTCTTATAAAACCAAAGCTCAATTCATTTATCCCTATAAGGAGAATGAATTTATCTGTGCCCAATCATTAAAAGAAAAGAGATTATTATGTGAATCCGTGTTTATCCTAATTAAGAGACAAACGTTAATTATAAGAATGGTAGAAAGAGAAGTTTTTCTTATGAAGCCAAAGCTTTAATATCATTTATTCCAATTAGGAGATGCGTTTATAGTGTCCAATCATAAATATAAATGAAATTATTACATGAATCCATGTTTATCCTAACTTATAGAGGAACTTTGATTCTTAAAAATGGTAGGCAGTGAAGTTTCTCCTATAAAACCAAAGCATCAATATTATTTATCCCAGTGAGGAAAATGAATTTATGGTGTCAAATCTTTAAAAGAAAGGAGATTATTATGTGAATCCTTGTTTATCCTAATTGAAAGACGAACTTTAATTCTAAAAATGATAGAAAGAGAAGTTTTTCTTGTGAAACCAAAATGTCAATATCATTTATCCCAATGACGAGAATGTGTTTATTTTGCCCAATCATAAAAAGAAAAGAGATTACAGCATGAATCCATGTTTATCCTAATTCATGGATGAACTTTGATTTAAAAAATGTTGGAAAGTGAAGTTTTTCTTCTGAAACCAAAGCTAAGTTTTTCTTATGAAACCAAAGCTTCAATTCATTTATTCTAGTAAGGAGAATGAATTTGTGGTGCCCAATCATTAAAAGAAAGGAGATTACTATGTAAATCTGTGTTTATCCTAATTAAATGATGAACATTAATTCTAAATATGGTAGAAAGAGAAGTTTTTCTTATGAACCAAAGATCAATACCATTTATCGCAATGAGAAAAATATGTTTATTGGTGCCCCATCATGAAAAGAAAGGAGATTATTACGTTAATCCATGTTTATCCCAATTAGCGAACGAACATTGAATCTAAAAAATGGTGGGAAGTGAAGTTTTTCTTATGAAACCAAAGCCTCAATTCATTTATCCTAGTGAGAAGAATGAATTTATGGTGCCCAATCATTAAAAAAAAGGAGATTATTACGTGAATCCGTATTCATCACAATTGAAAAATGAACTTTAACTCTGAAAATGGTAGAAAGAGAAGTTCTATCCTAATGAGGCGATTGTGTTTATGGTGCCCAATCATGAAAAGTAAGAAGATTATTGCATGAATCCATGTTTATCCCAATTGATAGAATAACTTTGATTCTAAAAAATGGTGGAAAGTGAAGTTTTTCTTATGAAACCAAAGCCTCAATTCATGTATCCTTATAAGGAAAATGAATTTGTGGTGCCCAATCATTAAAAGAAAAGAGATTATTGTGTAAATCTATGTTTATCCCAACTGAATGACGAGCTTTAATTCTAAAAATAGTGGAAAAAAAAGTTTTTTTATGAAACTAAAGAATCAAGTCATTTATCTTAATGAGGAGAATGTGTTTATGGTGCCCTATCATAAAAGGAAAGGAGATTATTACGTGAATCTATGTTTATCCTAATTGACAGACTAACTTTGATTCTAAAAAATGATGAGAAGTGAAGTTTTTCTTATGAAACCAATGCCTCAATTCAGTTATCTCAGTGAAGAGAATGAATTTGCAAAGCCTAATCATTAAAGAAATGATATTGTTATGCGAATCCATATTTATCTTAATTGAAAGATGAACTTTAATTCTAAAAATGGTAGAAAGAGAAGTTTTTCTTATGAAAGCAAAGGTTCAATATCATTTATTCCAATGAGGAGAATGTGCTTATGTTGCCTAATCATGAAAAAAAAGGAGATTATTATGTGAATCCATGTTTATCTCAATTGAATGATAAACTTTGATTCTAAAATATGGCAGGAAATGAAGTTTTTCTTATGAAACCAAAGCATCAATATCATTTAGCCCAGTGAGAAGAATGAATTTGTGGCACCCAATCATTAACAGAAGGAAGATTATTATGTGAATATGTGTTTATCCTAATTAAAAAATGAACTTTAATTCTAAAAATGGTAGAAAGAGAAGTTTTTCTTATGAAACTAAAGCATCAATATCATTTATGCCAAAGAGGAGAATATGCTTTACAGTGCCAATCCTGGAAAGAAAGGAGATTATTATGTGAATCTGTGTTTGTCCAAATCGACAGGTGAACATTAACTCTAAAAATAATAAAAAGAGAAGTTTTTCTTATGAAACCAAAGCACCAAGTCATTTACCCCAATGAGGATAACATGTTTGTGGCTCATAATCATGAAAACAAGGGAGATTATTATGTGAATCCGTGTTTATCCTAATTGTTAGACAAACATTGATTTTAAAAAATGGTAGGAAGTAAAGTTTTTTGTATGAAACCAAAGCATTAATTGATTTATCCTAGTGAGGAGAATAAATTTGTAGGGCCCAATCATTAAAAGAAATGAGATTATTATGTAAATTCGCATTTATCCCAATCGATAGACGAACTTTAATTCTAAAAATTGTAGAAAGGGAAGTTTTTCTTATGAAACCAATGCCTGAATTCATTTATCCCAATGAGTAGAATGAATTTACAGTTCCCAATTATTAAAAGAAAAGATATTATTACGTAAATATGTGTTTATCCAATTGAAAGATGATAATTATTTCAAAAAATGGTAGAAAAAGAAGTTTTTTCTTATGAATCCAAAGCATCAATATCATTTATCCTAAGGAGGAGCATGTGTTTATGGTGCCCTATCATGAAAAGAAAGGAGATTATTACGTGAATCCACGTTAACCCCAATTAACAGAGGAACTTTTATTTTAAACAATGGTGGGAAATAAAGTTTTTCTTATGAAACCAAAGCCTCAATTCATTTATCCTAGTGAGGAGAATGAATTAATGGTGCCCAATTATTAAAAGAAATGAGATTATTATGTGAGTCCATGTTTATCCCAATTGGAAGATGAACTTTGATTCCAAAAATGGTATAAAGAGAAGTTTTTCTTATGAAATCAAAGCTTCAATATCATATATCCCA
>JBBYHO010027131.1:0-11781 GCA_038382025.1 Adansonia gregorii
TGGTTCTTAGCTTAGAAAAAAAAGATAAATAAGCCCAAATCAAATGTTTAAGGATAATTGAATCAAGGATTATTTCTCTTCAGAAGGAATTGAATCCAATTTGTTTTTTAAGATGAATAAAACTTTATGTCTTTATCCCCTTTTACTTTTCATTTTCCTTTTTTTATCATATTTTTTTTCATTCTTTATTCAGAAAGAATTGGAATTCTTTTTCATTCATTCTTTACTTTGGTTATTTGAACTTTCTTCGATCTTTAAAACTAGCCACATGACATTTGATTTGTTTTTCTTGTTAATTTAGATTGGAATTCTTCCCTACTAATCTTAAAGCCTAACTAATCTTGCCCCTTCAATGTGGAAGGTGATCCTTGATTAGGGTTAAAAAAATAAATTATCAGGCTCAAAGAAGGCTACAAAGGGAATACTTTTTTATATTTGCAAAGGGATAGAGAAAGAAAGCCATTTTTATTTCAAACGAAACCATTTAACTAGCAAGCATTTTGGTAGAAAAAAAGGTTATTTTATTTTTAAAATCATTTTGAATACCTCGTTAACATATGTTGCACTCAGTTTTAAAGGCTTAATCTATGTCTCTCAACATTTTTCAACTTTATAGCCACTAAAAAATGTTGGTTCTAGTTAACCCTTCAAGAAATAAATCGAATTGGCATGGGAAAATCTTGCATCTCTATTAGGTCTTGGATTTAAAAGGTTTTATCCCAAAAGAAAAGGTATGTTTGGCTTAGTTTTGTTCTTATTCTTCCTCAATCAAAGACTTGGAAGAGTGTCATAAAAGTATGGCAAAAGGTTATCTAAATGTAGAAGATCTTGGAATTACCATCATTATTTTAACACATATCAAACTATCGGTACCTAATCTTTTAAAAGCATAACTTGTTTGTTTGACTCTCAATGAATCCAAAAAAAAGAACATTTGGGAGCAAAAGTTTATGGTTGAAAGTCTGAATAATCATATAAATGAAAGTTAAGGTTTTTCCCTCAAAAATTCTGATCTAATGGTGATCACCTATCAAAGAAAAATTTTTCAAAATGTGTTCATTATCCTAGATACTAGGAATCATTATTAACAAAGTTCATGTCCTATGATAGGAAGCATAATATTCATAATCCAAAATTATTTCAAAATTCACAGTTTCTTAAAAATATACAAAATTTTTAAGTTAAGATAAAAATTGAATTTGATTGGCATACTACCATAAGGTCAATGCCTTCGAGTCCAATTACTATTGATAGGCATCTATTAATTTTAGATTTTGCTAGGTCGGCATCCCTAGGGGTTGAATTGTATATCAAGTAATGAAACATTAGAAGGTGTATAGAACTCTAAGTTCTTAAACTCAAAACTTCCTTAAGATGCATTATTATTACCTATCCCCTTAATTGTGCTTTAAGCATAATCATTATATAAGAATTGATTATTTACTAGATTGTTTTAACAAAAATGGATAAAGCCAAAAGCTTATTAGCAAAAATTCATCCGAGTAATTTAAGTCAGAATTTGCAGGAGCTTATGATTCTTAGCCAAGTTGGATACTCCAAATTACCCATAAGTTGAACAACATGCATTGGCTAATTAGATCCTTTAATAGAAAATGCTACATCTTATACTTGAATTATTTTACTTGGGTTAAAGAGGCTTTTTAAGCTTTATAGAGACAACAAAAGATCATTTGATTCTACAAGAGCAAAGGAAAGAGCTTGGTGTGGAAAATTGGTAAGGCATGGTACATCTTTATCTTTTTCTTTTCTTCTTCCTAAACTGCTTTTTGGTTCCATTTGCTTTTTAAAATTTTGGGTTAACAAATTTTAAGGATGATTTAGCTGAGATCATTGAATGATAAAAGATTGGGGTTAAGGACTCAGTCTGAATGGATTTCCTTACTTTCTTAACTTTTTATGATTCTAGTTTCCATTGATTATGGATCACTTCTCGTCTTCACATATCTACCTTAAAGTAATTGCCTTTTAGCTTGTACTTCTTCGAATTTCCCACAGAGGTATTGGTATAACACAAGACTATTTGTAGCTTTCTTTGGTTATAGCTTTACTTTTGCATAAACCTTTCTTTTTTGTTAAAGTTAGGAACTAGGAATTCTTTTTGTGCATCAATACTTGTATCGACCCTTTGTGAGTGGCACCAATATATATATGGATAGCTGATGCTAAATTATGAACAAGCACATTTTTAGTGTTTGTTAATTGCATATTTTATGGACCCACTGTCTATGCATCTTGGACACTAACTGGCAATCCTTCAGCTTGTACTTCCCTAGATGCCCTGGCAGAAGTGTTGGTAATAACTTCGGATAATAGGGAACTATCTTCTTGGTCTCAAGGAGTTCCATTATACTTTCAATTTATGCTTGTATTTTTTCTTGTTGTATGGTATATTCCATTTAATGATTCATGTTATTTCACCTTAAAATTAAAAAAAAAAAACTTAAATTAGTTTGCATGAATATGTATGTATCTTAACAACATTAATCTTTATTGTCATCTTAGTATGATTGTCAATGAATAGAAAACTTGCATAAATAAAAATAAATAAATGACTGAACAAATGTACAAGTGAGTGACTAAATAAGTGAGTAAAGGGGGCAGCATTTAATGAAACAGATTTGATGTCAAAGACTAGACTAAGTATCAAGCGTAAAGATTATTGTAGAAGCAAGGATCCAAAGAACTTGAGTCGTGATTTAACAATATTGTTTCATTGACAAAAATTCCTTACTTTATCCATTAATTATGAGTATGCATAGCTTATTTGCAAGATTCAAAAGAAAAGTAAAAAAAAATAATAACACTTCATTTTCCTAATTGCATTATTCCTTTTAAGGGATTTTTAGAAACACTAATCATTCATTTTGAACCTATATTTATTAAATCTGGTAAGTAGCCCAGAAAAGTTATCTTCGTCATCATTTCATTTCTCTTGTATTCTAATACTTTTAATATAGTTATCTTTTTTTTCACATAAACCCTCAACCATTTTTACAAGTCTATTGAGTAGATTTTTTGTTCCATAAACTTTATGGTTGAACTTTTCTTAGATGACCTCTAATGTGCTGAACCTTGCCTTTAAATTATCACCCATGTCTTAATCCTTGAAATACAATAAATGAAATGGATTAGTACATTATAGAAATTATGAATGCATAAACATATAAGAATGTGAACTTTGCAGATTCATGAATAAATTTACAAGTTTCAATGGAATATATACAAATGTGATGCCAAGAATTTAGAAAACTCTTTTATCATATAACAAATTAATAAAAAAAATATCATAGTAACATAGCATACATTTATTAATATCAAGAAAATCAAATTATAAAAGTAAAGGTTTAGAAGCGTTCCCCCATTTGTACCTAATTTGGTACCCTCTAGAATCGAGTATGGCTCAACTAGGTGAGGTCCCTACCATTCATTACATGGAGTTTGGATTAGACAACCAAATAGTTTTTCAAATTATTCCTCGAGTTTGAAAAGAATTAAAGAGGTACCCTAATTTACCCATCATGAGTTTATGTTAAAAAGGTTTAATTCAAGTGGGAATATCTTCCATGCTTGTAACAAAGGCTAACAGCTCGAGCAGGCATAGGATTTTACACCCAATAGGCTTTTCATTAGCCTTGACTAAGGCTAACACCTCAGAAGGTAGAGCTACTTTGCCCCATTCTAAAACATTCGGTTACCTATGCCTCTTCCTTGTACCTAGAAATAAACTACGAAGTTTATTATTTTAAGGGTTAAGAAACCCTTGAAAATAAACTTTAGAGTTTATGTTTATATCAAAGATCATGTGAAAGGGTTTGAAAGTCAGGTACAATCATAAGTAAGGATTGACCTTCTCGTGATGCTTAAAAATTGGTACCTTATTAATCATGTGTTAACATAAATTTTGATTTTTTTCAATTTCAATATTTAATATATAATTATAATTCCAATATTTAGAAATAAAATTTTATGAAACAAATTTATTATTCTATGTGAGAAAATGGGATTTTAATTTTTTGAAGATCAAAACTTTTTCCAAACCCTTCAGGAAAATGAAAATAACATAAAAGTTTCATCATTTTCTTTCATACCCCATTAGAGAATGAGTAGAATATGAAAGGTTTTAAAAATCAAAATATATTTTGTACCCCGTTGGAGAACTAGAGGAATACAAAAGGTTTTATCTTTTTTATATCGCCACATACCCATTTTTTTCTTTTCGGATGATCTGAAGCAAGTGCACATGACTTAAGATATATGATGGTGTGGTCAAACGTATAGGTTATACCTTGGTGAGATTTGGATTAGGCATGATAATATGGAGGGAAGAGAGACTATCGGACAAATTGCTTATCCAACTAGTCTTGGAAAGTTACCAAAAAGTAACCATAAATTTGGAGTCACCATGATAATTTTAAGCTGGGCATGATCGGATGCCTATTAAAAACAATATCTTGAGTTACGAAACTCGAAACATTGATTTTAAGGTCTACAAGGTCCATTTGGTGTCTATTTGCATTCATATCGCAAATTCTTTCATGGACTTCCTCTAGAATTTTTGGCTTTAAAGGCATCTATGCATCGGAATAGTGATTGATCCTAACCTTTTTTGTACAACATTTTAGCATCCAAAATGAAACTTATAGCTAATCATTAGATGGTCCTCTTTCTCAATTTTAGTAGCACTCTTAAGGTATTATTGATTTTTAATGTACTGAAAGATGTCAAGATACCATGGCAAGTCGTCCTTATCTTTTTTGACATTTTGACCATGTGTTAGAGTTGCCTAGATGCTTATACATTTAATTCTCAATTGACTTTAAGCATGGATGATAAGGTGGCCAAAGCGCTAGTGATTTGATTTTTTTCCTGAGTAAATGCTGAGAGCTAATGTCATTGAATTTTTTTTCTAACTTCTGAGATTAGACTTCTATAGTGAATTAGTTTAGCATCACGCGTTTGTGTAGACACTTTATTTTGTTCGGGCTAATTTTTAGCAACCTAGTGCATGGACATGAGAGAATGTCAACAAGGCCTACGGATCATATCAAAGATAAATGCAAAGATGTGGCATCAAAGGATGTAGTTCAAGCTATCTGGGAATAAAAGATATGAGAAAATTCTTAATTTTGCTTGAATATATCAATACATAGTTCTTATGTATTGATATAATGCTCCAACAATCCAAAATTTTGAAATGTCCCCCTTTATATTGATACAACATGTAAATGTATCATTACGTGAGCTTATATATCGATACATGAGCTTATGTATCAATACAAGAGCTCATGTATCGATACTAGGCCATGCCAAGACCAAAACATGCATTCTGTCAAGAAATGTATCATACATATCAACATGTATTGATATAATGAAGCATTGAATCTATACAATGGTTTATAGTATCAATACAATGTTCATTGTATCGATACACTCAAGGTTTTTGGACCAAATGTATCGATACATTCTACAATGTATCAATACATACAGGCCATTTTCCATTATCCGACCATTTTTTACTTATCCACCATTGATCCAAACTTGATTTTAACTTATTTCCTTGCATCAGAAAAGATCAAAACCCATATTAGATTATGAATTTAGACTTTTGAATTAATCAAAAGATTTTTGAAGTCTAAATTAGATTAAAAAGGTTAATGTCACATGATCACCTTACTCTTCCCTAGTTTGTTGACCAAGATCATCATCAGCCACCCTATTTGCTGGAAAATCATTTTAGCATTTAAACCAGCCACCCTATGTCCATCAGATTGGCAAAAAGTTGCTCCCTACAGCCACTCTATAGCCATTAAGCTGACATCATTTTGTCCCTTTTGAGAAATGACCATAAACACCTTTAATCTGGCTCTAAAATGCTGGCATAAATAGACCACTTATATCTCAGTGGACAAGAAGAGATTCTAGCTCATTTTCAGCTTCGAAAACATATTCACACATAAAGAAAACCAAATCATGTAGCTCTTCACCTAGCACTCAAAGACAGCCCCAAAACATTCATTCTCAACCACTACACATTCTAAAAATCACCCTTACCCATACCAAAAATGAAAACCTCATTGTTTCTCTCTTTTTCTTGCTTATTAACAACAAGGAAAAGAGGGAAATTCAAGCCATCCCTATTGTTCCAACCATTTGGTCAAAAATTAAAGTTTTGTTGGTATAATTTCTTACTTATCACTTTTTTTTGTTTTTCAGCATCTTCATCATTTTAGTGAGCTTTCCATATTTCCATCACCCTTTTAGGATTCTCATGCATTATTATGGCTTTTGGTTATGGTAGTTTAGGATTTAGATGCCTTAATGCCCCTTTGGTGTGCAAATGCTTTATATTATCCTCATTATTTTGATAGCTCTTGCTCATGCATTTTATGCCATATCCATGCATCTTGTTATGATTAATCCGTGTATGAACCCTGAACCTAACATATTTCAAGCATATATATACATTAGCTTGCATTTTGTCATGAATCATTATCATTTTCAGCATCCATAACATTTTCTTGTCGAAGTGCATAACACTTTCTTTTTCAAGACCATTGGTAAAGTTTGTAACCCCATTTATGTTTTATGCCATCTCCTTGTAAGTTCATTGTCTTCTCTTTGTCTGAATGCATGATTGATGGCTATCAAAAATTTATTTTCAAAACCTCCCCAAGCCAAGCATGTTAACCTTAACCAATAAGGATTAGCATGAACCTAGCATTTTTTTAAAGTTAGCAAAAGATTTTAGGGAAAATTAAGTTTTCCAAATCTGGAATGTTGGTTAAATGAGCTTAAATCTTGTGATTTTCCCACAAAAATGGCCTTGCACTTGTTCCCAAAATGTTTGTGCCTTGTTTGAAGTTAAAACCTTGAGTGGTATGATTAATGGGCTATTTCATTGTCCCAAAATACTCTGGGAATGTACAAGTGAGTTCATGACACTCATGCCATTCTTTCCCTTTAGTCATGGATGTTCAAATGTCAATGGCTCAAGTTTAGACCTAAAAACACAAAGAAATTAAAAAAATATATCCTTTACTTTACTTTGTTCCCTGCTGGTAGCACAACTACTACAAATTGAAAAATCAGTTTAAAATCCAAAATGATTTTTCATGAATTTTTGAATACTTTCTCTTAAAGTGTGTCAAATTATCTTTAAAACAATATCTTATTCACCCTCGAATTATTCTAGACGAGAGAGTTATGATTTTTTAAATCTAAACTATCTAAAACCCCTAAAATTAGCAACATGTATTCTAATCAAGCCTTTCATACCCACTAAATGATTTCCAAAATTTTTGAACATTTTTCCTAAAAGATTTATGGAATTCCAATTTTAGAAAGGTATCATTTGCAATATTTCGATACCAAACGAGTCTGGGATGATTTTTCAAATTTTAACACACCTTGTCCCTCGCATGATCTGCAAGCAGCGTAATTGACCCAAATTTGAAAATTTATTCCCCTAGAAAGTGACTTTTTGGGATATTGAGAATTTTTTAAGATTAAACCTTGTTAACTTTCTAATGGTATCTTGTCCACCTTCTAAAGCCATCAAACAAATTTAGAATAAATTCAGAAAGTGGGATAGCGTGATGCCATCCATTATTTTCAGTTATGGTCAAAATTGAATTGTTTTCCTGAGCTTCATCTTAAGACATTCGAATATCACCGTATCACCCCGATCAGCCTCGAGAACATGTTTTGACCTCCCACAGGCTTATATCGAGGCATGAAATTATTTTTTACATCTTTACAATCCTCAATCACAATAACTTCTTTTGGCAAAAATCATCAAAGTGCTCACTCATTTTCATGAAGTTTTGTAAACATAAATTTTCTAACTCAACTTCTCTAAAGATTGTCAAACATATCACTTTTAGGGATACTCCAACCCTGACCTTTTGAGGGATTCTCCAACCCTACTTTTCAAAATTGTCAAGATTTGAAAATCATTATTTGTCAAATTATTTGTCATCCATGGGGATACTCTAACCCTGACCTTCCTTGGGGATACTCCAACCTCGCTTTTTAAAATTGTCAAGACTTAAAAATCTTCCTTTGTCAAAATTATTTATCATCCATGGGGATATTCCAATCCCATCTTTCCGGGGGGATACTCCAACCCTGTCTTTAAGCTATAATTAAAATTTTCTCCTTCTCAGACTTTCATGAATGTGCCAAACGAACCTCGTTCAATCAAAGAACGCAGATGCATCTTGAAAATTATCGATTTGGTTATTCTCAAATAAGCGATACCAATTGCGAGATAAATTCCAATAGTCTATCCCTTTTCTTTATCATTACATTAAATGATCCATGTTATGTTACTTCAATTGTTGCATTACTAACGTAATTTCTTTGTGATGATTATTTGCATTCATGTTTTTCAATTATTTTAGATAAAATTAAAGGTAATGTTCTGCGTGGGTATCTCTCTAGTGCACAAAGTGAAACATTCCATTTTCAAAGTAAAATCCAGAGGTCATTTTTATTAAAAATTTCTATATTCCTTATCTTTTTAGGGTGTATACAAGATTAAATCTTTCCATGAAAACCTGGATTTACATTTTCATAAAATTGATGCATTAAAAAAGGGTTATATTGAAACAATGATGAGTTAAAATAAAAAAAAATCAAAATCGAGATAACATATAACTAGTAAGGTGCCAATTTCAAGCATCGTGAAAAGGTTCATGCCTTATCGTGCGTAACCAACTCTCAAACCCAAATGGTGAATCTTTATATTACATAGGCCATGGGATTGATGTTTCGAGTTTTGTAACTCAAGACATAGGTTTTAATAGGTATCCGATCATGCCTAGCCTAAAATGATTGGTGGTGACTCCAAGCGTTGGCCATTCCATGATGGTCGTCCGAGACCAATAAGATAAGCGATTCATCTTATGGTCCCCCTCACTATATCACAAGTCAAGAATTTGTACTTTCTCGTTCTCATCACATCACAATGGAAAAGTCTTCTTCAAGAAGACATTTCCAAGTCAAAAAAATGTTTTAAGTCGTATAAACCCATAAATCTACGAGGATCCACCTAGGGGTACATTGCGATAGTTTGCCATTTTTCTTTTAGTTGGTCGATAACAAGGGCTGAATCTCTAAATACTTGCAATGTTTGGATGCCCTTTTTAGTGGTTGCTTGGAGTCCTATGGCATAAGCCTTATATTCAGCTATGTTGTTGGTGCAGTCAAAGTTCAATCTTATGGTGAAAGGGTAGTGGTTTCAATCAGGCGAGATAAGAATTGCCTTAATTCCATGCGCTAGCATGTTTGAAGCTTCATTAAGGTACATTTTCTAAGATAAACTACAATCAATAGCGTTCTTTACCTCGGATATGCACATCAAGTAATATAAAGTCTAAAGGATGATAGTAATGCATTGGTCGGCTTGCTAAAACATTTGCTATTAAAGTACCCTTAGTGGCTTTATGCTTTGCATCATGATGTCATCCTCGAAAAGCAAGACTTGCCATCTAGCAAGGTGAGAGCTTCACACAAATACTTTATGGGATCGAGTTTGGCGATTAGCCATGTACTATGGTATAGCATGTATTGCCTTAACCTTAGATTGTCTAAGCCAGAGCACAGCATAATTTCTCCACTACTGAATAGTTATTCTTACACTCTATGAACTTCTTGCTTAAGTAATAGATCGCTTATTCATTCTTGCTTGACTCGTCATGTTGACCTAATACATAGCCTATTAACTCATTAAAAACTAATATGTACAGGATTCAAGGTTGACCGGACACTGATGGCATAAGTACTAGAGCATTCAAAAAGTAGTGTTTAACTTTATCAGAGGCTTCTTTGCACTTTACATTCCATTCTTCTAGATTTTATTTTTAAAGTAGCTAAAAGATTGGATCATTTTTATTGCTCAACTGAAATACAAATTAAGCTATGTAATTTAACCTTCCTAAAAACTCTTCACTTCTTTTTGAGTTCAAGGTAGGAGCATATTTTGAGGCCTTGATCTTGTTGGCATTGACATCTTTCCTTTTTTACTCACATAAAGCCTACTAGTTTACCAAATGTGACACTGAATATGTATTTTGTGATATTTAACTTGACCTAGAGTTATGAAGTCGTTTGAAGATTTTCCATAAATCACTTACGTATTCACTCTATTGACGATTTGGTGATCATATTATCCCTATAAACCTTAATTTCTTTATGCATGAGATCATAGAACACTACTACCATTGTCTTTTGGTAGGTTACCTCAATGTTTTTGAGCTCAAAAGGCATCACTTTATAGAAGAAAGTGCCCTACGTGGTCACGAAAGTGGTTTTCTCCATATCCTTAGTTGCCATTTTGATTGGATTGCATCCCAAAAATCAATCCATGAAGGAAAATAATGTAATTTTGGCAATATTGTCTACTAAGGTATCGATATAGGGTAAAGAGAAATTATCTTTTGGGCTGGCTCTATTTAAATCCCCATAAGCCATACACATCCACACTTTACCATCATTTTTAGGAATTAAGACTATATTAGGTACCCATTTAGGGTAGTTGGCTGCTTTGAGAAATCCTACCTCAAATTCTTTCCTTATTTTTTCTTTGATCTTTAGAAACATTTTAGGTAAACTTTTGTTGCATGGGCTTACAATTAGGTTTGAAGGGAAGTTTATAGGCCACAATATCGGTGTCTAATCCAGGCATGTCTTAGTAGGACCAGGTGAACACATCTTTATAATCTTAGAAGAGACTTATTAGTTCGGCTTAAGTTGATGTGTTTATATAGGTTCTAATTTTTATTTTTTTTATCTTCTTCTATTCCAAGGTTTATGGTTTCAGTGGGTTCATCATGAAGTAATATCTATTTTTGTCTTGTCTAATTAGTCTTAACAAGTCTGGAGGTATAGGGTTCTCTTTAGAATTCTTTTTTGATTTGAACTCACTGATGCAGATTGGTTGATCAAAATTGATTTCCAAAGTTTCAGTATGAATATTCATGTCACCTTCATCAGTGTAGACACCTTATTTTATCCGGGCTAATTTTTAGCAATCTAAAGCATGGACGTAAGAGGGGGCGATGATTGCCAGGCGATGCTTTTGTTTGGGCTAATTTTTAGCAATTTGGAGCATAGATGTAAGAGGGGGTGTGCTGTCACCCGACGAAAAAGTTTTTTAAGGATGTCAAAAAGGCTTAGAGATCATATTAGAGGTAAATGCGAAGATGTGGCATCAAATGACATAGTCAAGGTATCCAGGGACAAAAGATATGAGAAAATTCACAATTTTACTTGAATGTATCAATACATGGTTCTAATGTATCAATACAATGCTCCGATGCACTAAAAATTTGAAATGTCTCTATTTGTATCGATACAACATGTAGACGTATTAGTAAATAAACCTCTATATCGATACAGGACCTCATTTATCGATACTAGATAATGCCAAGACCAAAACATGCATTCTATAAACGAATGTATTGATACATATCAACATGTATCGACACAGTGGTTCATAGTATCGATACAGTGGTTTATAGTATTGATACATTGATCATTGTATTGATACAATATTGATTGTATCAATACACATAAGGTTTTTGGACCAAATGTATCGATACATTATGTAATGTATCAATACATGTAGGTTATTTTCACAGTCCAGGCATTTTTTACTCATCCACCATTGATCCAAAAGTCAATTTTAACTCATTTCTTTGCATAAGGAAAGATTAAAACATATATCAGATTACGAATTTAGACTTTTGAATTAATCAT
>JBBYHO010027142.1:0-15908 GCA_038382025.1 Adansonia gregorii
TACCTCATCGTGCATAACAAACTCCTGAACCCAAATGGCAAATCTTTGCATTACATAGACCACGAGATCGATGTTTTAAGTTTGGTAGCTCAAAGCATAAGTTTCAATATGCATCTGATCATGCCTAGCCCAAAATGATCAGTGGTGACTCCAAGTGTTGGCCATTTCATGATGGTCATCCGAGACCAATAAAATGAGCTATTCATCTTATGGTCCTCCCTCACTATATTAAAAGTCGAGAATCCATACTTTCTTGTTCTCATCACATCATGAAAGAAAAGTCTCGATCAAAATGATATTTCTAAGTCAGGAAAATATTTTAAGTCGTATGCACTCATAGATCTGCGAGGATCCACCCTAAGGGTACGTTACGACAGCATCTATTCCTACAAATCTTCCAGTAACTCCAACTATAAAAGTTCATCAAAAACACTGTTCCATTGCTTTTCACCTTCAAGCAACCTTTATTTCCATAGCTCCCTAAAACTTCCACTAGAACCCTTCAGAAACTCAACCTTTCACATAATTTCTTCCTTAAAACACCTTGTTAGCAACCATATTACTAGAAAGCTCCTTTCTTTCACCCTTTTTTTGGTCAACAATAGCAAAAAGAGGAAAGAGAATGAGCTTAAAGTTACTACTTTAAAAAAGAGGAAAGTTCAAGCTTTTACTGGTATATATTTTTTTACCTTGTTCTGGACATTTTTGGTTTTGATCATCCATTTCATTTTAGTGAACCCTTCATGTTACCATGACCTTCCTAATACTACCATGCATTTTTGTTGCCTTGGTTGTGGTAGTCCTAGGATCTTCATGACCTTCTTAACACCTTTATGTTGTTAGATATATAAACTCACCAAGCTTTATTTTCATCATCATATAACCTCTTTTCAAGCACCTTTTGCCATGTTTCTTCCATATTTAATGACCATTTCATATTTAAATGGTCACCTTAATGTGTCTTAGTCTGTTCAAATATTTTTTTCATGTTTTAAGGAGGCTCACGAAATAAAAATGCTATCTTGACAACTCCAACATCCTCTTCTTTGCATAGACATGTTTATATCATCTTCATGAACCCTATTTGTCATCTTCTTGCATCTATGTCACTTATTTCCATGTCAAAATGTCATCTTTGCTTGTTTGCAAGTTTAATCCATGTTATCTTTATATGTGCTATACTTTGTTCATGATATCTCTATTAAAATGCTTGCTTGTTTCTTACAAACTGATTTTTAGAAACTTCCCTAAGTTAAGTTCATGTTACCTTTAATAGATGAAGAGTAGCATGTACTTAAGGTTTTCATCAAATTGATCTCCCAATCTTAAGGGCAAATCAATATTTCAACTATGGATGCATGGCGAAATAAGTTCATTTTTTAAAAAGAAAAGGGAAATCCTTTTTAGTATTAATCCTTGATCTTGAGTTTCATGTTCCTTTTGTGACATGGTCAATGGGTTGTTCCATCATCTCAAACTATTCTGAGATTGTGGAATGAACTTATGAAGCTCGTGTTACTTTCTGTCGTAGATGTTTGGACAACCTAGCCCTAAGTTTATCTTCAAAAAAACTGCAATATCAAATAATTCCCCTATTTTTGCTCTGAAAGCATTGTAGTCCAAACTTGAAAAATTATTTTCAAGCCATAAAATAGTTTCTTTGATTTTTCTAATATTTTTCCTTTAAAAGGTATCAAGTTACCTTTTTAACTGTCTTATTTGTGTTTGAATCATCCCCGATGATGGAGTTATTATTTTTCAAACCTTTACTGTTTGAAACCTTAGAACTAGAGTGCAACATTCTATTTGGGCCATTTCGGCCCATCAGATTTTTTTTTAACAAAATTTCTTGATATTTTCCCCAAAATGTTCTCAAAATTTCTTTTCCAGAAAGGTATTATCCATGGTCTAACGATCCTGAATAAGCTTAGAATGATTTTTTGAAATCCATCACTCCCTTTTAATTGTACATGTTGCTAGTGCTGAGACAAACCTAACTTCAAAAATTGATTCTGCGTAGAAAGTTATTTTCTAGAATTTTTAGAATATTTTTATATTAAACCTTGCCGAGTTATCTTTCTAACAATACCTCAGTTATCCTTGAAGCTTTTGGATGTACCCAAAAAAAATTGAAAAATAGAAATGACACGATGTTGTCCCTTGTTTTCAACTTAAATTTTGAATCTCCTTTCATCGAGACATTCGGATGTTTCAAAATGCACCCATTTAGTCTCCCTTACAACATCAACCCCTTTTTGACTTGTATCAGTATTAAAATACAAAAAATAAGATTTTATATCAAAATTTTTGCTTGTGGAGATATTCCAACTCCACAGCTGAAAAGGGATACTCTAACCCTATTTTTTAATTAAATTTTCTCTTTATTCCTAAATGTTTTTCAAATTTTGCAGATACTCCAACCTTACTATCTAGAAGTGATGCTCCACCCTTATTTTTTATTTAAAAATTCAAATTTTCACTTTAATCTTAGCTGTTTTCATAACTTTATTTTAGGGGATACTTTAATTACACTTTTACCTCAAAAGCTTAAAATTTTCTCTCTTTCAAATGCCTTAAACTATTTTGATAAAAATCATCTTTGTTCTTTAAATTACCACCGAATCCAGATCTATCTCTAAAATTGTCATCCCAATTATTCTTTAATCGAAGGCAATTATGAGATACATTTGGATCACCCCTCCATTTTTATGTTCTTTTGTTTGTGATTACTTGTTTATAATATTATTATATTTCTTATTTTTCGCCTCACTAACTTGTATCTTTTTGTAGTGTTATTGTGCATTTATATTTAAAATTCATTTTCTAATGAATTTACCAAGCGATGTTTTATGTTTTATCTCTCCAGTAGCTAATACGAAACATCTACTTTTAAAAATCTAATCCGGACATCGTTTTCATAAAAAATCCCTATGTTCCTCACATCTCTGGGGTGTACAGGTGATTTAATTTTTCTTAATAAAAAACCCTGGATTCATATTTTCCAAAACTTCATACATTAAAGAAGATTATATCTAAATAGAGACCAAATGGAATTGATTTACTAAAGACCAAAGTGAGATATAATTAGCAGGTACTAATTTCGGGCATCATGGTGATGCTAGTCCTTCCTTATGTCTAACCAACTCTCAAGCCCAACTAATGAATATCTAGACTTTATAGACCTTGAAATCAGTTTATCGAGTTTCATAACTCAAAATATTGTTTTCAATAGGCATCCTATCTTGCCTAGCCTAAAATGATCAATGGCAACTCTAAGTTTATGGCCACTTTGTAGTGGCTATCCGGGTCTAATTGGATGAGCGACTTATCCGATAGTCTCTATCCCTTTCATATCATCACGCCTAATCCTAATCCCAATAAATGGATAGCTCAAAGGCTCAACCATAACCAATTGTCATTTATTTTTAAGTTGAGCGTGCTATGCCCTTCGGATTGTCCAAAGCTTTAAAGGTCAGGCACGTGGTGACAACTTTGCAACTCCACTGGGGACTATAAAGAGTTAGGCCTATAACTAGCTATTTTTCACTCAATTCTTGGATTTCTGGTCTCCATGATTATTTTGATATAATTCTTTTTTATTTTTGCCTACTAATCTCTATTGTTTATGTTTTGTCCTATGATTGTTAAGGATTATTCGTGCAAATAAATATGGTAATATGGTAGTGAAATAAAAAGGTTTGATTGTTTCCCCGATACACACTGTGCACTTGCATTTGCACTAGATTCCCACCTTACACCATGGTATGGTTAGTATCCTAATTATTAGAAGAAAGTGAGCCATCCACCTTTGTGAGTAACCCTTCACATAGACATGGCAAGATTTTCTGAGATGTAAACTACTTATGTCTCTTGTGAGTACCCCTCTGCACTTACAGAGGGAAATACATCCCCTAGATTGAATCAGTTCTGCCAAACCCACGATGGGCTTACTAGATAGAGGAATGATTCGGATATCAAAATAGGCGTCAACTTAAACCCATGTAATGAACCCTATAAGCTAAACCATGTTAAGCCATATTGGATACTGCTAGAACAACTCGAAGATTAAGGCAACTCAAGGAAACATTTTTTATCTTTACTCCTACATACCATTGGTTACGTGGGCAATGATGGGGGAACATTATCACCTAAATTTATCTTTTTATTTTCATGATCATTCCATTAGGATATGTCATTATGTTTGATGACAAATCCTTTTTTATAAGTTGGCTAGTACAAGTGAATGCCATTACCTACAATGCCATATTGAAATAGTCATATTTGACTAAGATAGGCCATCATGCTGCCCAAACGATGGCTTAGCATGTGTGGTGATGAACAAACATCACCATTTAGATGGTTAGTCTTAATCCTTACAAGGTATCATGTTACTTTGTGAAGAGACAATTTTAATATGGGTATGCTAGTATGCTGCTTGTTCAATGCCTTAACATTTATGATCATCTTATCTACCCCTAGGCATCGTACCACCTATTCTGGGGGTAAATTTTATGATTTCTTCCATTTTTTACCTTTTGTCTATTATTTTGTATTGGTTACTAACTCATTCTCTTTTTACTTCTATTTTTTCACCATGCATCAGTTTATCATAATTACTATCATCATAGGACATTTGGCTCCAGTGGATCAATGTTCACCAAGGGGTTTTGCCATGGAGCAACTGTTCGTTTCAAAGTTAAAACCCTTTGAAGAAGTTCAAGCATGGTCAGAACATTGACAACGTAAAGATTGGGATGTTTTAAAACTAGGGCATGCCTCAGTAGTGCATGAAATGATCAAGATAGGATACCATCAAAGTAATTGGTAAGATCTGAGGATCATATGGGCTAATTAAGACATTACTGAAAAGGAATCATTTGCTAAGAGATATAAAGATATCACTTTTCTGCTTTAAGTTCGTTTGGATGTCAGTTTATTGCCAGTGGCCTCTCAGCTTTGAATCCAACATACCGATGTTTTTCTTTTAATCAAGAAGACTTAGTCTCCATGGTTGATGAATACTATATGTTACTCAACATTGAAAAGGCAAAGGTTGGTAGGATATACTACAAAGCTTTGAGTCCTCCAACCTTCAGGAAAAGATTGGCTCAAATCCTCAGGGCAATGGAGTCTTGGATTGAGAGTCATATCAAAACAAAGAGGAACAATGAATGCATCTCATGGGCCAGCTTGAGAGAAACAATGGTGAGTATCATTGACATCCGAAAAATCTAAGATATCTATGTTTTGGCAATATATGGTTTGGTTATATTCCAAAAGACATTAGGCTATGTTAAAGCTATGGTAGCATATGTCTTTTCTTGCTTATGCTGCAACATTAATCCCCCATCGGCCATCTTTGCTAAAATTATTCGAGCTCTTAATTTTTGTAAAAAAATGGGAATGAGCCATTTCATCAGATGTGCACTGCTCCTTCACATTCAGCTCATTAGTCACTTTAGCCCAGAAAAAAGTAGGATGTCACACTATTTTTTAAGTAGTTTTAGCCTTATCTCTAAGGTACTTGAGAAGGAATGGCCTCAGACAAATCTAAAGAGCAATGGGTCCAAAAATTTTAACACCTCAAGGGGGAGGAGGTAACATGGAAAGCCTCTTGTTTTTTCCCATAAACGATCATATGCCAATGTAGAGATTACAACTATGTACTACTCATGGGATTATGGAGAAGTACTAGCCACGCCTCTCTTTTATTTCTTTAATAATTATAGTGCCATTAATTCATCCTCTTCATCCAAGACTTAGAGTTATGGGATTTCGATTATGGTGAGCCCGAGTACAAGTCAAAAGTCTAACTAGCCTTTCAAGCATGGAAACAAACCTGTTGCATAGAGAGATACTGAAGAAAGAGTAGTATGACCTCAAGATATGATGAATGGAGGATCTATAGCATTAATGTTGTTGTGCCCTTGTCTGGTATTGGGTCATTACAACTGCCAGTTGATGAATTTCCCTTTGAGGTTGAATTGCTTAAACGAGAGTTCAAATAAGAGAATGTGACTTTTGCCAAGGAGATTACTCAATTAAAAGAGGAAAATAATCAAGTGAAAATGGATCTCTACATTAAGGATGGCAAGATAAGCAAGGCTGTCAAAGAGAAAAACCATCTCAAAGAGGATCTTGAGAGCTTGAAAAAGGATTATATGGCCCTTAACAAAGGAAGCAAGTCCCAAAAGCTTGGAAAGTCATCGGTTGAATGGAGGACAGATATTAGTACTCTTGAGAAAAAACTACACCAATGGAGAAAAGCTGCTAGGCTAATAAAAAGAAGCTTGTTAGAGCCCAGGCTCTTGCATCAACTTATCAAAGAAGGAATAAATAGTTAGAGGCTCAAGTCTAGGATTTGAGAGCAAACCAGGCTGAAAATGGAGTTCTGACACTTAAAATCCAAGACTTAGAGCATTCTCTTCAAGCTTGCGAAGACCAAGTCAATGCACTAGTGAGAGCCTCCGAACAGCAGGAGTAAGAATGGCTTCAAGTTGTTGATCACGCATGCCAAAACCATCAAGAGTATCATTGTTATCTCATAAAATAGATCCAAGCAGCTCAGTTAGAGGCTGAGAACATAATAGATGTAGCCTAATCCCTGACACATAATATCTTACCCACTGGAGCCTATGAACAAGAGTTGTTGTACTTCTTGGACCATGTAATCAATTAATGTAATCGTGCCAGGCATTTTCGAATGTAATCACATGTAACTAAGACATTTTTTTGCTTTAATGAAATATGATATTGGTGGAGCTGTCCCTTTATCCAATTGTCCTTTTTGCATTTGTATAACTAACCTAATCTTTTTATGGTTTTTATTCATTCATCCTCATTGCATTAAACATATGCATGAATGTACCATAATGACCTAATCCAAAAATAATTTAAAGTGAAGGTGATATGAAACACATAATCTACAATTCGCTATTGGAACAACACTTGCAATCATTGAAAAGCAATAAAAAATGATCACCAAGCTTGCATTGAAAGATTCAAACTTATGTATAAAGAGTCTCAAAAGTAGGCACTTTGTAAGAATAAGGAACTTCAAGCACAAATCACTGAGCTAACCAAATTACTGTCCAATAGATTTAAGGAAAAGGGCAAATGAGCACAATTGAGATGGGAAAAAAATTGACCTACCTTGAAAGCAATTTGAATAATGGTACTTGTAGACACCTTATTTTGTCCAGGCTAATTTTCCACGGTCCAAGCATTTTTTACTCATCCACCATTGATCAAAAACTCAATTTTAACTCATTTATTTGGATTAAAAAAAGATCAAAACACATGTCAAATTACGAATTTGGACTTTTGAATTAATTAAAACATTTTTTTAAGTCTAAATTAGATAAAAAAGGTCAATGTCACATGATCACCCTGCTCCCTAGTTTGTTGACTAAGATTGCCATCAGCCACCTTATTTGGTGGAAAATCATTTCAACATTTAAACTAGCCACCTTATGCCTATCACATTGGCAGCAAGTTGCTCCCTACAGCCACCTTATAGCAACCAAGTTGACACCACTTTGTCCCCTTGAGGAATGACCAAAAACACCTCTAAATTGGCTCCAAAACGTTGGTGTAAATAGACCACTTCTATCTCAGCTGAAAAAGGTTAGATTCTAGCTCATTTTCACTTCTAAAACACATTCACACATAAAAAAACCAAATCCTGTAGCTCTTTACTCAACACTTAAAAATAGCCCAAAAACAATCACTTTTAACCACTACACAATCTAAAAATCACCCTCATCCATGCCAAAACCAAAACCCCATTATTTCTCTATTTTTCTTTTTTATTAACAACAAGGAAGAGGGGGAAATTCAAGCCATCTCTGCTGCTCTAATTGTTTGGCCGAAAAGTAAAGTTTTATTGGTATAACTTCTCACTTTATCATTTTCATTTTCTATTTTTAGCATCTTTATCATTTTAGTGAGCTTTCATGTTTCCATCACCCTTTTAGGATTATCATGCATATTGTGGCCTTTGGTTGTTGTAGTTTAAGATTTGGATGCCTTAATGCCTCTTTGATGTGGAAAATGCCTCATTTCATTTTTGTTATTTTGATATCTCTTGCTCATGCATTTTATGCCATATCCATGCATCTTATTATGATTAATCCATGCATGAATCATTAGCCTAACACATCTCGAGCACATTTATACCTTCACTTGCATGAATCATTACCATTTTCAGCATCCATAACATTTTCTTGTTATAATGCATAACACTTTCTTTGTCTAAACCATTGGTAAAGTTAGCATCCCTATTCATGTTATGTGTCATCCCTTTGTATGTTCGTTGTCATCCCCTTGTCAAAATGCATGTTTGATGGCTATCAAAAATTGATTTTCAAAGCCCCCTCAAGCTAAGCATGTTAACCTCAACCACTGAGGATTAGCATGGACTTAGCATTTTCCTTAAAGCTAGATAAATATCTTGGGGAAAATTAAAGTTTCTAGATCTGGAATCTTAGCTAAACAAACTAAAATCTCCTGGTTTTGAAATGAAAATAGTCTTACAATTATTCCCTAAATGTTTGTGCCTTTTTTTAAGTTAATCCTTGAGTGTATGATCAACGGGCTATTTCATTATCCCAAATTACTCTAGGGCTGTGCAAATGAGTTCTTAATGCTCATGTCACTTTTTCTCTTCAGTCATAGACGTTCGAATGCCAATGACTTGAGTTTGGACTCGTAAACATAAAAAAAATAAGAAATACCCTCTGCTTTGCTTTGTCCCCTATTTTTGGTTATGGTCAAAATTGAGTTGTTTTCTTAAATTTCACCTCGAGACATTCTAACATCTCTATATCACCTCGATCATACTCCAGAGCATGCTTTGACCTCCCATAGACTCGTATCAAGGCATAAACACATTTTACATCTTTACCATCCTCATTCACAATAATTTCTTTTGCCAAAAGTTATCGAAATACTCAAACATTTCATAAATCACAAAGTTTTGTTAACTTATGTTTTATAACTTTACTTCTCCAAAGAGTGTCAAACGTGTCACTTTTGGGGATACTTTAATCCTGGTCTTTAAAATTATCGAGATTTAAAAATCTTTCTTTATCCAAATGATTTCACATCCATAGGGATACTCTAACCCCAAGCTTTTGAGGGGATACTCCAGCCCCGCTTCTCAAAATTATCAAGATTTAAAAATTTTTTTTGTGAAAAATTATTTGCCATTCATGGGGTTACTCCACCCTTATCTTTCTGAGGGGATACTCCAACCTTATCTTTCAACTACAATTAATATTTTTTTCTCGTTCTTAGACTTTTATGAATATGCCAAACAAACCTTATTTAAACAAGAAATCCAAATGCATTTCGATAATTGTCGATTCGATTATTCCTAGATAATCGATGCCAATAGTGAGATAAATTTCAATAGTCAACCTATTTTCTTTATCATTACATTGAATGATCCATGTTATGTTATTTTATTTATTGCCTTACTAACATGATTTCTTTGTGATGATTATTTGCTTTCATGTTTTCAAAACATTTCCAAACAAAATTAAAGATAATGTTCCGCGTGGGTGTCTCTCCAGTGCCTTAAGTGGAACATTCCATTTTCAAAGTAAAATCCAAAGTTCATTTTTATCAAAAATCTTTATATTTCTTATCTCCCTGGGGCATATATTAGATTAAATCTTTTTTTATCAACCTTGGATTTGTATTCTATAAGATTCATGCATTAAAAGAGGGTTATATCAAAATAATAACAAGTTAAGATCGAAAAAATCAAAATTGAGATAAGACATAGCTAGTAAAGTATTGATTTTGGGCGTCACAAAAAGGTTTGTACCTCATCGTGGGTAACCTACTCCTGAACCTAAACGATGAATCTTGGTATTACGTAGACCACGGGATCAATGTTTTGAGTTTCGTAACTCAAAACATAGGTTTTAATAGGCATTCGATCATGCCTAGCCCAAAATGATCAGTGGTGACTCCAACTTTGGCCATTTCGTGATGGTCATCTGAGACCAATAAGATGAGTGATTCATCTTATGGTCCCTTTCACTATGCCATAAATCGAAAATCTGTACATTCTCATTCTCATCACATCGTAAAAGAAGAGTCTAGGTCAAAAAGTAATTTTCAAGTTAGGAAAACATTTTAAGTCGTATGCACCCATAGATTTGCGAGGATCCACCTTGGGGTATGTTACGATAACATGGAGACTCCACTGGGGGTAATATAGAGAGTTAGGCTAATAACAAGCCATGTCTTGCTAGGTTCTCGATTCTTCTGATCTTTGGTTATTATTTAACTATGACCCTTGTTTCATTTTGTCAACTAATCTTTTGTTTGACATGATTGTCAAGATTGTCTTATTTTCGAATAATCATCACTTTAACAAAAGTGGTAATATGAAAGTAGGCAAAAAGGTTTCATCATTTTCTCATCACACACCACGCACTTACATGTGCATGAGTATCTCACCAAACTCCATGGTATGGTTATAACCCAATCATATGGAGAAAGTGAGCTATCCACCTTCATGAGTAATCTTTCGCATAGGCATGGCAATAACTTCCCAGATGTAAATTACCTATGTCTCTCATGAGTAACCTTCCACATTTGCATAGGGAAATACATCCAACGAATCGAACCCATTCCGCCAAACCCACGATGGGTCTAGTCAGGGTCCCTCAGTTGTCCTTACTGGACGAAGAAGCAATTCGAATACCTATTTACATGTCAACTTAAATCGCATATAGTAAGCCTTACGAGCTAAATCATGTTAAACGATACCAAAATGCTACTAATACCCGGAGAATAAGGTCACTCAAGGAAACATTCCTAGCCTTTACTCTTAATTACCATAATTATGTAGGTGACAATAAGTATGTAGTTGTCGGCCAAATCTACATTTTGATCATTTATCAAGTTAAGCCGTCGTGCCACCTAAACGACTGCTAACCTTTGTATAAATAAGTGACAGTGAGCAAAAACCATCATTCACAATGTTTTCTACTCTAAGCTGTTATACTGTTTGAGTCATGGCTTAACGTGCATCCGCACTGGTGGTGATAAATAACTATTGCTACTAGTTGATTATTTTTCCATCAAAATAAGATATGATATCACCTCATGAAGAGGCAGATCACATCCTGGCATGTTGATACGCTGCTCGTTTCTTGTCTCACCACCTTGGTTGAAACACGTTATGAATTTTTTTCGATGTTCTCAAATTCCTTGATTTTTTACATTTATCTATTATGTATTTCACTAACTTATTTCCCTTTGTTTGTGTTATGGCACATGCATGATTGTCATTATTTTAAGACAATTATTATGGTTCAGTGTTCAGCAAGGGAACTTTTTATGGCTCTATGAAAGATGTTATTTGCAAAGCTGTTCTAGGATTCAATTGTCTCTATTGTATATGCATATTCATTTTCACCTTTTTACACTTGCATTAATCATTCAGTATCTTAATTCATCACTGCATCATAATCACTCATCAATAAATACATTTTCAAGTAGAAGTCTAATATGGGAATTAGGCCACAAAAGTGCAAGGGACTCTGAGGTTAATCAGGAAAATGAAACCTAACATCCTGCATCGCTGTAACACTCGACGTCATAAACAAATCATGGAGAGTGATCATGAAGCTCACATTGAATGACTTGAGCTAATGGTTAAGGAATCATAAGACCAGATGCTCCGTTAGCAAAACAAAATGCAAACTCAAATGGCGAGACTTAGGGAACTAATGACAGCCTCTATGAAAGAAAAAGGGTAAGCCAGCACTGTTGAAACAAGGAATGATCCTCCTAATATTGAAAGTCCACCTGCCAATAATCCAAAACCTACCAAAGGGGAAACTAGACAAGAACAATAGCCCGCTCCTACACCTGCTGCTCAGGCTCTGCCAATCATCTACCTGAATCCCATTGCGAAAGGTCAATTCATTCTCCATACTCAAGAAGTGAATGCAAAAGTCTTATCAGTAGATCTGATAACCCTTGACCACAAAGAACTAGAGAAAACAGAAGGTCAAAAGTCCACCATGACTGCTGCAGAAGTGAACAAATTCTAGCTACTGGAAAAATGGCTCCAAGCTATCGAGAGGAGTGACAAGTTCAGAGCTTTTGATGCGCAATCACTATCTTTGGTGTCTGACCTTGTCATTCCCTAAAAATTCAAAGTCCTAGAGTTTGAGAAGTTTAATGGAACCACCAACCCTTCTGTCCACATCTGAATATACCTACCAAAGATGGTTGGGTATGAGAAAGATAAAAAGCTCCTCATCCATTGCTTCCAACATAGCCTCATTGGGGCAGCAACTCGATGGTATATCGAGCTAGACAATATGAAATTCTAATCATGGGCCAACTTGGCTAAAGCCTTTCTGAATTGATACAAGCACGTGTTAAATTAAGCGCCAGATCGACTTTCCTTGATGAATTTTGAGAAAAGATCCACTGAAAGCTTTAGGCAATACGCCTAAAGGTGGAGAGAGGAAGCAGCCCTGGTCCAGCCTCCCCTTATAAAAAAAATATGGCAGTCACTTTCGTTCACATCTTATGCACTCCTTATTACAAGAAGCTCATGGGAAATACTGCCAAAAAATTAATGGACTCGGTTCTTTTTGGAAAAATGATTGACACCGCCATTAAGGGTGGTAGAATATCTGTTGGGGAAATAGTTGGTTCGAGTAAAAAGCCTATTGTTGGTAAGAAGAGGGAAGAATGGGCCAATGCCATAAATTATGCTGGCTCATCTTAGCTAAGATAGGTTTAAGCATCCAACCGTCATTACTCAAAGATGCCACATTCTTGCCCTATCACAATATCCCCGTAGCCAATCTATGCCATAACTTATAACCCATCACTTGCAATCCCATCTAACCCACCATAAAGCTACCCTCCACAAGGTCACCTCAATACCAATCGACAACCAATAATGCACCCTACAATCGAGGTGCAAATCAACCAAGATAACATTTTGATCCAATCCCTATGACCTATAAGGAGGTATACCAAACCTTACTCCAAAATCACTTAGTAATTCAAATCTATGTCCTAAAAAGGAAGCCGCTATACCTACCATGGTACAACCCTAATACCCATTATGAATACCATGTTGGGGTAGCAGGGCATGACATTGAGAATGCATGTATTTCAAACAAAATGTGCAAAATCTAATCAACGTAAAAGTCTTGCAGTTCAAGATGAACCAGGGGCTAATTGTTGCTTCTAATACTTTATCAAACCACACTGAGCCAGCTGCAAACATGATCAACACTGAGCCATAGAATTTGTTTCCTTTCACCAAAACTTGATTTTGATGACGGGGTCATGACGGAAGCCCTTGGACTTTTCTTGTCCCTTTCATTTAATGTCAAGAAATGAAAACCTACCTATCCTTGCCCAAAGCTATGCAAGGGGCATTTTTATCAAATATTATCAATGAAATGACTTTTGCATATATCATTCCATATTGTGTGTCTAAATCACAGTTCAACCTTTTTGTCTCCATTACTCTTTTACCTCCATTTTTATACAAATCTTTTGATTATGTGTGTGCCTTTTGCAATGCCTATTTCTTCACCCTTTCAAGTGTCTTAACGACAGTGACATGGATGTGTCTTATGGGTCTTTGAAGATTGATTTCAAATGGTCAATTTGCACTAGTGAAGTTGATCTTGAAGAAGGTTTCGAAGAAAGCTCTGTACCACTGAACTTCTTATAGTTCAAGATCCAGCATCATAATTCTATCTTTATCACCCAAAGATGAATGGGGCAATCAAGGTGGTCAACAAAAGCATCAAAAGAATAGTTATGAAAATGGTCAAGGCTTACAAAGATTGGCATGAGAAGCTAACCTTTGCACTTCATACTTATCAAACCTCAGTTTAAACTTCCATAAGGATTACCCTATTCTCCCTTGCCTATGGGATAGAAGTTGTATTGCCCATCAAAGTTGAAATCCCTTCTCTCAGAGTCTTGATGGAAACTAAACTTAAAGAAGTTGAATAGTTCAAGAACAAATATGACCAGCTCAACCTCATCGAGGAAAAATGCATGAAAGCCATCTGCCATGGTCAAATGTATCAAAGTTGCATGATCTGAGCCCATGACAAAAAGATGCGCCCACGACAATTTCACCCTGGTGAATTGGTATTGAAGAAGATCCTCCCAATTCACAAAAATGCATGGGGCAAGTGACCCTTAATTGGGAAAGATTGTATGTCGTGAAGCAAGCCTTCTCCAGAAGGCCCTAATCTTTTCAAAAATGGATGGCAACGTCTTGCGCAACCTAATCAACTTAGATTCCATCAAAAAAATGTTACACGTATAGGGTGAGAACCTAAAAAGGCATCCTTTAACAAAAAAAAGCAAAAAAACATAAAACATAAAAAGAAAGAAAATAAAAAAAACATAAAAACAAAACAAAAAAATGAAAAAAAATAAAAAAGGATGAAAACAAAGAGGGGTCTAGATGAAAATCTGAAAAGGACATTTGGGTAACCAAACCAACTACAGTTGAAAACCCACATGGGTAACTTAAGAAGATTAATTTTGATGGGACTTGAATCGAGAGTATCTATAGGATAATGCAAAGCGATCTTAGAGATCTTTCGAAGATCAGCTTATGCTAGGCACATTCATTGTTCGAGAAAGATTCTGAAAAGCACCTAAAAAACATCAATGTCATGATTATTAGAGGCATCTTTCGCCCAAAAAATCATCTTTCTTGCTACCGTATCAATTGCTTGTCAAATAGTATATTGAGTTATGTCTCTTTGTTGTCATATTACCTTGCTTCTTTTAACCCCCGTACACCTTACATTACACTTGTCATTTGACTGATAATGTTTGATAATCAACTGAAATACGTAGTAGGACATCTTGACATTACATCGAAAGGAAAAGAAAAGCACAGGGAACTCTGCTCATGCCCCAATCATCAAGATCATGCACTTTTCATGTCCAAACACTAGTTCGGCTTAACCATTCACCAAACCATTTCTTGCTTTCACAAGCCATATCTCAAGAAAAACCATTTTAGGCTAAAAAAAAATCGACCTATACCTTCTATCAGAATCCTATCAAAGACATCCATCTAATTAGTTTAATAGTCTCCAAATTGTTGACAATGTCTTCTATTTGTCAAGAAAATGATTGAGCCTCCTGAATCAAGAAATGCAACAGTCCTAGTTTTTGAGACTAAATTTTTGGTCATATCCCCAATGGAGCCGGGACAACCTATAATCCCTAGTGGGATTAGGAAAATTTTCATCTATAATTGCAACAAAGATGAATCGCCATCCCTTTAAGAGTCTAAATGATGTACAAGAAAAATTGTAGCTATCTCTCGTGTTAGACTTCACATCATGCAATCATGATAGCATTTCATACCATGCACTTATATTACCATCATACATCATTTTTACAATATCACTTCTAGCCAAGTTCGCTGAACCTCCAAAGAATTCTTGGTAAGAACTCTAAGCTTCGTAAACCAAGTGTCCTTTAGGTAAGGTATTTTTCTTCTCATGTTAAAACTATTTTTGTCAAGCAACTACTATCAAAATGCTACTGTCAAGAAATTGTTGTCTAGAAACTATCGTCATAAACTTTTGTCGAAGAACATTCATCAAAAGCTTTGTCAAGAATTTTGTCAAGAACTAGTCCCAAAACCCTTTTTAACAGGAAATTTTATCATGAACTTCTATTAAGAAAATCTTGTATTAGAATTTTTATCAAAAACTTCGTCGCCGCCTTCCTTAAAGCCTACAAGTCAGTGGCACCCTTTTAAAGGTCACAAGTCATGGCACCCCTTTTAAAGGTCACAAGTCAGTGGCAACCCTTTTAAAGCCCAGATGTCAGTGGCACCTCTCTAAAGCCTAGATGTTAGTGGCACC